>VUQG01041303.1:0-14826 GCA_015106755.1 Etia nguti | reverse complement strand
TGCTTTATCTCCTCAGCTCCCCAAATTATTCCCACACCAGAAGCTACAGCAAAGCCCCCCACATCCTCCTCCACCACAACCACCACCAGCACCACTTTGATGTCCCCCAGAGCAAGAGGGATCCCAGCCTCCACATCAAGCAGCAACACCAGTACCACACTGAGCACCACCTCCACCACCCAGGCTCTGCTGACCAGTCTAAGCAGCCCCACTGACAACACCACAGCAGCGCTGACAGAGGTCACCTGGACTCAGTTCAACATCATCGTTCTGGCTGTCATCATCCTGGTGGTCCTGCTGCTGCTGGGCTTTGTCGGAGGCGTGTACACCTACAGGGAGTACCAGAACCGCAAGCTCAACGCCCCCTTCTGGACCATCGAACTGAAAGAGGACAACATCAGCTTCAGCAGCTACCACGACAGCATCCCCAACGCTGACGTGTCAGGCTTGCTGGAGGATGAGGCTAATGAAGTAGTGCCCAATGGCCAGCTGGCACTCACCACACAAGGAAACTGCTACAAAGCTTAGCTCTCCAAAGCAGTCACCTAGATTTACAGATGATACAAAGCTGCTGGAAAGCACCAAATCCAAAGCTCCTTCATGTTTGAAAGTTTGTCATTATACTGCTCATCTGCAGCATTTACAGCACCTGGCAACCTAACAGAGAGTTCAAAGCAAAGAGACGCAGAGTTTCCACTTTTTTGTGCGATTTTGAGTGGAATGGGTGATCAGTGAAACGGGGTCCAAAGAAACCAGTTTAAGTCTTACCTGCAGAGGGCACTGCTGGGCACATTAAGGAGGCCTGGTGAGAGGCTGGTGAAGGTATGCACCTGTTGGCTGAAACAATGATCCTGGAACCAGTCAGAGGACTTCCAGGAGCCTAACATTTCAGATATTTTTTAAATGAATTTGTGACTGTTTAAGTTATAACTGAATCACTTGGTACAGTGATTTCATTCTGAGACGATGATTGTTATTTAATGAATTTGTATTCTGTTCTTATTTATTGGTTGGGAGAAATGCTGCACATGTATGCTGTGTTTATTCATGGTGTTTTATCTTTTGTGCTGTCAAATGGTACTTTGAACTGGCTGATATGTTTTCATGTATAGTTGGTGTGCTTTGGAGAGAGAGAGAGAGAGAGAGAGTTGTAGAAGGAGACAAAGTCTGCTGGCACAAGCGTCTTAGTGACCTCACCTTTTGTTTATAGCTTCCTCACTTTTGTTAAAGTGTGCCAGCTCACCTAAACTGTCTAAGAGGAGTGTTTTGTTTAAAGAAACTGCAACTGGTATTTACAGACTGCTTTCTTCTGGCAGTACAGTGAGGCAGTGACACATACTCGGATTATGTAAAAGGCCATAATCTTATAATCTAATCTGCTCTTTGCTGCTTTCCTCAGCAAAAGTTGAACAAACCATTTGAATAAGTGCTTCTCATTCTTAGAGAGGGTGAGTGCTGTGACTCAGATGATAGAGAGTTCAAAAACATAAACAGTATTGTCTTTTTGATACTGTTGTGTAGTGAAACCAACCTGCAGATGTTTTAAAAAAAAAACAACCCACACACATCCTGTTCTCACCTACAATCAAATTGCATCATCTCAAGCAGTGAGTTGCTGTAATATTGATGCAATTCCCACCTGATCCCGGACAGGACCCCACGTTTTATGTGTGAATAAAGCTACCATTGGGTGGGTGTGCTTCTTTTTACCATGGTGAATGAGTAAAGCTAATTATGAAACCAACTCCTCAGGTACTGGCTCTTTCCCTAATGTGATCTCTGTAAATATTATTATTGTACAGATGAATGTGAATAGTAGCACTATTATTGTACAGGTAGAATACTGTGTGGACACTGTCACTCAACAAGCTCCTAACCTTTCACTCCCCAGAGCGTGATGTGGCGGTCGACCTGCGGCTTTTTGTATTTTGATTTCCTATTCTCAGTGGACTTTGCCATACACGCAGCTACACAACTCAAATCCACCCACAACTCATAACAAAGAATAAAAAAAAAAAAAGAACAGTGTAAATAATACCTCACAGTCAGAGCCCAATTCTCAAATAAAAATGGGTTTAACTGTTGTTTATGTCTGTCGCACATCTCTTTATCACATTTTAACAATCCCTTCCTGAGACATTAAAAAAAAAAACTTCTCTCATTTCATTTGAAAAGTACAGACATGTATTCACATGTTAGCCATTTAAAATTTACACTGCAAGCAGGGGTTTTTTTTGTTTTTTTTTGTTTTTTTTTTAAGCCTTTCATTTTCCACTGAGCAAATTGAAAACATTAAAACATTCAGTTTACATCCTGTACGCAGCACACAAGGTCCATCAAAGGTATCCGGTGACATTTTGCAAAATGTAACATTATTTCCCTTGATTTAAAAAAACGTCTGTGTATGCAAAGCGCTTAATTTTCAGCTTTGTACACAGTGCCCAGTTTCAATTCTTTTCATTACTTACACTACAGTTTCTGTTCAGTTAATTTCAGTTATTTAAACTGCTACATTGCATAAACTGAAGTACGTTGGAAATTCCAAGTAAATATTCCAAGCCAATTTCATATTGGCTCTGATGATGCAAAATCCTGTTTGTTAAGTTGAAGGTGATTGCAGAGAATCATTCTTTTCGAAGAATGCAAAACATTTATCATTCACCGAAACAATCAAGGGAAGTCACAATTACAAACATGAGTGAAGAGGCACTTGATTTACTCACACATTGTTTCTAGGTAACTAATCCCCTAATTACTGCAGGCTGACTGCTGCTAACCAGTTGACATACTCTCTTAAATTCTTTTTCAAAGTCTTTTTCAACTGCAGGCTGCTTAACATTGCCATCTTACTATTAAACTACTCAGATCAGCAATCTACAACACTTCATTGATTGATATAGTATCAGTTCCTGTTTTTGTGGTACTCTGAATTATTTGTCTATGTAAGCAACTAATGCTGCAGCAATATTTTTTTTTAGGTAACATTATAGGGAATTTGTCGCAATGTCATGTGAATGTAAGAATGGACAGATTTAATGCCAGTATTACTACAAACTGCAAATAAGTATCTCACTGTCTTATTCACAAATGAATGAAGAGGGGAGCAAGAGATCAACAGACGGATTGGGGCAGCGGCTGCAACGATGCAGGTGTGCATTAGGTGTGCTGGTGTCTCCCTTATAGATAGGGTACAGAGCTCAGCTATTCGGGAAGGGCTCAAGGTAGAGCCGTAACTCCTCCGCATCCAAATGAGCCAGTTGAGGTGGTTCGGGCATCTGACAAGGATGCCTCCTGGGTGAGGTGTTACTGGCATGTCCCACTGGGAGCAGGGCCTGGGGCAGACTCAGGGCATGCTGGAAAGATTATATCTCTCAGCTGGCCTGGGAACGCCAGCACAAGCTGGAGGAGGTGACCAGGGAGAAGAGGGTCTGGGCTTGTCTGATGAGGCAGCTACCCCCATGAACCAGCCCTGCATAAGTGGAAAAAATGAATGCGTGGATAGATGGAGGTTTCCAGTTCAACTGTTAAGCAGGATTTTGCAGTTTCTTTTAAGACTGCCCAGTGCAGTTTGTGTAACTTGGTTATATTAAAGTTATTGTCATCTGTAGTCATCGTTCAGCTTGATTTGCTGGGGTATTTTGAGAGCTGTAAAGTTTTTTTTGTTTGTTTGTGTACCCCCAACATCTGTCTTAGATTCACATGACATCCCGACAAAACTCGGTCATAAGAAAATGTGTAACCCTACTACAGTATACCACTAATTATTTATTTATTATGTCTAGACTACACGGACGCGATTACAGCTAGTTTGCAAATTACATCTGGACACAGGGGCAGATAACAGCCACGAGAGTGCTGACGTTCATTCAAAAACACTGTCAGTGTCCACAGGAGGAGCTGAAAAACAGTCTAGCCTATGGTCATTAATGGGACTGTCCTTCACAGCGTGGTCAAAAGGAGGTGCGTTTTTATGGATTATATTATAATCAATCCCTCTCCTAGTATTCGTGCTTTGGTTCCACTAAAACCAAACTAGCCAACGTATTTCACGGTGTCTGAGAAAAGCCAGCCCCCAAAAAAGAGGAAGTTCGTGTTTGATACTCGACACTCGGTGAAACTCATTTAAAGCGAGACTTTCAACAACGTGGGCGACACCAAGCTAATAAATGGAGATGGAGGATGGGAGCCAGCAGCTAATCCGGGAATAGCAAAGTAGAGGCATGGAGGAAGACAGATGGGGCTTCGAAGAAGGGGAGGAGGCAGGGCTTCAAAGCCCGAACACCTCTCTTCAGTTACTGCCGCCGAACGACACACGAAACAGGCGAATGGCTAAGCTTTTAGCCCTGGTGCTGGTTCTGGTGCTTGCAGGAGTTCTGCCTTTACTAATCACGGTTTTACTCGGAAGTCAAAGGCATGTACCGCCGGGCAGCCAGGTAACATATACCCGAACACACTCTTAAGTTCTCCGTTTAGAGCTGCCGCTGCTGAAATATTTTTTTTAACACTACTATAAAAAAAAGCGAAAAAGAGAGAAAAATAGTTTAGCACATATTAAACCATGTAATCTATTATAAACGCAACTAACTCATACGCCTTTAAATCCTCGGCTGCTGCGTTGACGATATGTTCTACTGTTTATGTTTCCAAGCCAGCTGGGTCAAAGTTTATTCCCTCTTGCAATGTTTTGATAAACTTAGCTACAGCATTACCCAAAGCGCGTTGGCGGCGAAATTTCCACGAAATTATTCGCAGTTGTGAGTCGCGGGCACACTGAAGCCAAGCACGCGCGCTAGCTCGATACGCACGTACACTGCCAGCAAAACAGAGCGCACGTGCGCAAATGTTGTTACCGAGCCCAGCTCAGCTATAGTTTGGAGTGCTTATTTTCAGAAACGTACTTACTTAAAAACGCTTACAAAACCATAAAAACGGCGTCTGTAAAAGACACCGAGGAAGAATCCAACCTAGCATTTGTGTTAGTTTCGTTGCATAGGAACAGGTGCCGCAGGTCACTGCACTAACCGCTTCTTAGAGGTATGAACTCCAAAAAAGACATCTGTAATTCAGGAATATGGACGGGGAGTTCATTCTGTGACCACAATGACCGGTGTTGTGCCACAAAGTGATTTCCGGTATTTGCTAAAAAAAACAAAACAAAACAAAAAAAACCGATTGCGGGTATTTAAACTGTTATAAGTGACCTGTTGGCATATACTCAAAAACATGGCAAACACATTTCTCGTGAATGATATCAAGTCCTTTTGAGCCAGAAAGAACATTCTTATCACAAGGTAGAAGCTGCAATCAGCTTTTGGCAAAGAGGATTTTATATATTTTATTTATTTAAAATGCCATTAAAATGAAAAAAATGTAATTTCAAGAGAGATCTGGTCAAGAGGCGAACAGAACATGGAACAAATATAACATCACAGTTCTAAAAGAATATTTTATGTGACTGAAAAGGACTAGAGTGTTTATAGGTACAGTAATTCAGCATCATAAAGATGCTGGCAAAGAAACTTGGTCATTTCTTACATAAAGCCTTCCTAGATCATTTTCACCACAGTCTTTTTTACCAATAAAGTTCTTGGTAAGTAAAGATATTTAAACAGAACAGAACCATCGGAAATCACTTTTTGTCAGATGATCCCTTTTTTTGGCACAACACCAGAAACTGTGTGGTCCTCAAACAAATGAGGTCATAATATTTCAGTAAATCTGAACCATAGTGTCAATGAAGCATCCAACAAAATTTAAAGACATTAATGCCAATGCTCTTTTTGAAACCTGCTTCCTGTAGTAAAACAGGGTATATAGTTGTATAATGTATATAAAAAAACAACAACTCAGATTTGGAGAGTGTCTCTCTATCTTTTAGTCCTAAACCATTATTTAACCAGGAAGCAAAACTGTTGAAACTGATTGAATGTTCCCTAAGAGTACATTTAGCAGACACCTGTAGTTTGAGTGTTCCTGTGGTTACTGTCTAATATACATAAACAGTGTTTTCCTATTACAGTTTGGTGAAAATGGTGTAGAGTAGATTGGCATCGAGTTATATCATGTTTTTTGGGGCATCTACATTCTAAAGTTTTATTATAATAAATTATGCTAAGATTTTGTCTGTTTCCTTACAGCCAACCACGCCACCCGACCTGTCAGGTAAATAGAGTTAATACTGTGTTAACATAAAGTTAAAACAGAAATGCCATCACCACATTTCAAACAATCTTTCTTTTCAATCTCTGTTGTACTCAACAAACTAGAAACTTCAAGACATCAATACTTGGATAATCCAGCTGCCATGCTAACAGGTAAAGTTTAAAAAAGGTGTGTGTGTGTCTTTATCTTATGCTGATTTAATTTTTTTTCATTAACTACACTTTGTATGGAGTTTATCATAAAAAAGGTTCTCTGACTAAATTATTTGCACATGACTCTGCAAGAAGTTATTCACTTTTACTCAAGTTTGAAGCTATCTACACAATCATAGAGAAGTAGAAGCATAAAGTAACCTTAGTTTTTCTTTTTTTGTTCTTTAGCTCCTGAAGGGAATAACACTAATGGGATGTACCTTCAATGGGCACATGACATCGGAAATGCTTACTGTCACGGAGGCTTCAGCTACTCCAATGGGGATCTTGTGGTGCCCAGAGATGGCTTGTACAGTATCTACCTGCAGATCACATATAGTGGTTCAGTGTGTCCTGCCCATAAAAAACTGATGAACAAGGTGTTGCATATTACAGAAGAATACAGTAAAGATATGCCTCTCCTCTCATCGAGCCACACAATGAGCTGCAGCGAAGACGTCTGGAGTGACGACGTCTGGAGTAAATCCCTCTATACAGCTGGCTTGTTTTTCCTGAAAGCAAAAGACAGACTACATGTGACGTCATCACATCCAGAATATATTACCAAGAGAGAATACGAAGTCTTCTTTGGCGCTGTGCTTTTTCCTCACTAATATCTGTATCACATACCCAAGATTGCCCGAGTCCGATCTTGAGGATGGTTTTAGCCTCTTCTCCAGGAAAACCAGCGTAGTTTATGGTTTCCCCTTTACTCTTTTTGCTCATGAAACATATGCAGCCATTGATTAATTAGCAGCAGTGAGAAGCTATTGAACAAGCTACGACAGCGGGTTAATTTGACCCTATTCAAGTTATAAGCTGCATTGTTTTTAACTCATTAGCGACAGCTCACTTTGACATGCTGCCTCCTAAACAGTGGTTTCCTGTTATAAAATATAATATATGTCCTTGACAGCACCTGACATGTATAACTGCAGAACTCATTAATTATAGCCTACTTCTTATTTTATATGTTTGGAATTAAAATATGTATTTTGCCATTGTGATAATTGTTGGTGAATGGTCCCTTTTAAAGTGTTTTGAAATATTTTCTCAAGTTTGGTCTAAAAGCAAACGAGCCAAAGACATGACCAAGTGTGAATTTTATGCTGAAATAGAGACACTGCTCAGAAGTTTTCGGAAGACAGTGAATCATCGGCCCATAATATCCAGCCACACATATACTGTTGCCATCATGACTGTATTTATATCCAGTCACAACTAAGAAGGACTGGCCCCAAAAGTGAGGCAGTTCGCATAGATCTCCAGTTCAAAGTCTTACACTGTACAGCATTAAAAAATTATGTTTACAGCATTTTGCAGAAATAGTTTGAATGTAAGTAGCTACGTAGCTAATTCCTCCCTTAATTTTTCTATAATTCTCTGATGTAATTGTATCGAGATTTAAAAGTTAAACTTAAGGTCACTTTGCCTAAATGCTGATACTTTAAGCTGTAAGGCTCCATCTCAGCTAACTAAAAACGAGACTTCTTGGCTAAATACCATGAATTGTGAAAAATTAGGTTTTAAAACAAGAGGAGCACCCGAGGTTATATCGTCTCAAAAGACGCCAGTGAAAAGTTAATTGGCCACATGTGGTGAATGGTGCAGGAAACCAAATGGAGTGGAAGCATTAGCTCAAATATGATTTTTTTTGTACAGTTGTAGATACAGTTGTGCTGTGGTATGCTGATTAAATGCAGCACTGGTTGCTTAGTGTCCAGTACTTTAGTCATTGTAACATTTTTGTAGTAGTCTAAACCTATGATGCTCTCATCAGGTAATAAAGCTTAAATGTGGTGATAAAAGCATCTCAGTGCCACACAACTTTTATTGTGTTTTGACATGATGTTTAAAAGATTTAGCACAGAAGTTTGTCCGTATGAGCACTGTGCATCGCTGGTGTCAGTGTTTTAACGCTGACGGTAAGAGAATTTCTCAGAGTCATATACTCACAGTTTATTGATGTGTAATAGCGATATAAAGGAAGCGTGTGCAATGTTGGGAGGAACGCTTACACCACTCCACTACCTGCAGGTGTGACTTGAGATGTTTGAGGGATGCTGGAAGACTCAGTTGTAAAGTTAGTGATGGATTACACTGTATACCATAGTATTTATATGTGGTAGAATTTAGCTATTGTTTGTTGTTTTTTCCACTGGATTCATTGTAAAATTATGAAAACATATATGTGAAACTTTTCACATTATACTTTTAACCTATGAGTTGCTGCTGTGTGCTATACACCTATTTAACAAGCCTAGAAATGTGTGTTTGTATTTAATTATTTAATTCAATGCTTGCAGGGAATTCTATACTCTTCAGTTGGTGCTATGTAAATCAGCATTTCCTACAATGAAAGAAATTACATAATTTGTGAACTTGTATATTTGTGCGAGTTGTGGGAATAGTTTCTAAAATAAAAGTTTATGCCAAGACACGATTTCCCGTTTTTTGGTGATCATTACAGATTTATTTGTTTCACTTTCTGACCCTACATGTAAGACATTTCCTCATATTTCAAATGTTTCATGTCCAAAATCAGAAGCTCAGTTTGTGGGAACCGTTTGTCTCTGCAAGTAACGATTCTGTGCCTGCAAACTGTCAGTGGGTGGAAAGTTTTAGATTTCACTTTATCTTTTCTCCTGATGAATGGATTCTTTGGTAAAAGGGAGTGTGTTTGTTGCATCTTGACATCTCTGTAAGATAACCTAATGTTATGTTATTAAAGCAGCTGTCCGTAGTGTTTGCTTTCCTGGTTACAAGCAGAATATTTTTGTAGGACAGCTCCCTTGAGGCACTGTTCCTCTGGGATTCCTGGCAAGACACGACCCCTTAGTCATTGCAGTGAATCACAAGTGGAAACTTTTTCTGTTATTGTGCTCCACCTAACCGGGCTGAAGACAAAGCTTTG
Source organism: Etia nguti (assembly GCA_015106755.1). NCBI lineage: Eukaryota > Metazoa > Chordata > Actinopteri > Cichliformes > Cichlidae > Etia > Etia nguti. The sequence goes on along the minus strand of VUQG01041303.1, from coordinate 5,559 downwards.
CTTCAACAAGGAACGTTTTCTCAAGATATTCAGGAAGATCAGTCTTTACACACGGGCAGTTTGGCAAGTGATTTACAGCAGCATTCAATATTAAGTAAATCTCTTCATCTTAATGGAACAAATTAGCACTATATAGGAACAATTTCCTGCTTATTGAACTGCACCCAGAAATCTGAATCACCCTGCAGTAGGAAGCATACACTTGGCCTTGATAAAAGAATAACTCGGGATTGTGTGACAGGTGTAAATAATGATAAGATGTAAAAATTCTGTTATTCTGGGATATCTGAGGATAATGTTCCTCATACTGTGGTTGTTTTTGTAACACGTGACCCGTTTAATAACAGCATTTGATGGAAAACATGTTTTTTTTCCCTACAACTCTGCAAAGAAGCGTGGGCCAAAATTCCTCCACAGCAGCGTGAAAGACTCAAGTAAATGCTTGATTTCTAGCCTTGCTGCCAACTGTGGCATCACAAGTTGTTATGCAAGGGGGCAATTATACTCATCAGGCATAATGTTATGGCCACCTGCCTAATACTGATTTGACCCATTGAGGGTGTGTCATGAATTATGGCATATGTGGGAGTGATCAGTCATTCCCAAAATTATTTGTCAATGAGCAGGGTTACTGTTGCAAAGAAAACAACATACAGAGCGCAAAGTTTGCAAGAGAACACAAACAAGGAAGTCCTAGTCCTGGTCCTCTGGAAATTATTTGACCACCACCCACCCAAACTTAGATTACTTATGTGTCCTTGCAGAGATGTGGCCACTACATTCCAAATGACTAATACAAGTGCTGTTACACACCACTATATAATCAATAAGATTATATAGAAAAATGTAAATTAGTCAACAAAAGCACAAGAATTAACAAAGATACATCATGAAATCAAAGATTAACAATACGAAACAGAAAACACTGGGTCACAGACCCAGGACCGTGACACACGCACTGGTCCTACTAGGAATTGAGTCTGAAAACAAGGGAAAGACAAAGGATGCATCCTCTGTCTGGGGGTACCCCAGTTAGCCCACTGGATGCCAACAGGAAGCCCTAGAGAAGACAGCTAAAAAAGTGCTAGAAAAAAAGTTATATGTTAAAAACTACAAATAATTAAAAACACTAGTTGATAATAATTTACGCCTGACTGGAAATTCAGTCACTACCCTCACCTATGGTCACGAGCTCTGGGTAGTGACTGAAAGAATGAGATCACGGATACAAGCGGCAGAAATGGGCTTCCTCCAAAGGGTGGCTGGCCTCTCCCTTAGAGATAGAGTAAGAAGTTCAGCCCTCCGAGAGGGGCTCAGAATAGAGCCACTGCTCCTCCACATCGAAAGGAGCCAGTTGAGGTGGTTTGGGCATCTGATAAGGATGCCTCCTGGGCGAGGTGTTCCAGGCATGTCCCACCGGGAGGAGGAGTCCCCGGGGCAGACCCAGGACACGCTGGAGAGATTATATCTCTTGGCTGGCCTTGGTGTTTCCCGGGACAAGCTGGAGGAGGTGGCTGGTGAGAGAGAGGTCTGGGCTTCTCTGCTTAGGCTGCTGCCCCCGCAACCCGGCCCCAGATAAGCGGAAGAAGATGGATGGATGGATGGATGGATGGAAATTCAAAGAGAAACATGGGGTTTCTTTTTGAATGGGCTGGCAGGTCTGCTAATCAAAAGGTTGGTGTTTGGATTCATGGCTATTCCACTCTGAATGCCAAAATATCCTTGGGCAACCTACTGAATCCTAAGTTGCATCCATCAGTCCAGTGCATCCATCAGTGTGAATGTGTGTGAATGTTTGAGAGAAAGCACTTTGGCAAAAAAAAAAGCATAAAAAAACCCCTGCTTCTATTAATCGATGTGAATGCGTGAATCGTAGAATCTAAGAATCAAACATAGCATTAACGCAACACACATTTAGTAGTTACCAAAAGCTTAAATTCCCACAGCTCAGGGAGTTACAGGCTAGAATTCCTAAGGAAATGCTTGAACACTAACCTGTATAAAAAAGACATAATGGGTACAAAGGTACTTTGTTAACAGTAGTATACACTAGGTTTTTTTGTTTTTTTTAAGTTTATGGCATGGACATCTAAGGAAAACATCCAGCCATCAGTCATCAGTTCATTAGTTATAGTGACTCAGAGATGCAGGAGGCACCTGACAAAGCTATACTGCTTTGCTGCCAAATGCATGTATTGCAGAGATGCATCTTACAGATGGTGGCTTCTTCAGAGTTTACCATTAAGTGTTTAGTGAATTTGCAATAAGGTTTGAGGGGTATTTTTTATTATTGAGAAATACATGTTTAGCAGTTGTAAAAATACAGAAACTGCAGAGCTATGAAAATAGTCACAGCACTCAGCAGAAAAAGTGGAAGTGGAACATCTATGTCACACCACAATCAAAAACATACGTCTTATGACTTTGACGTCATTAATCAGACCTGTGGTTAGCAAATTACAATTTTTTCCATGTGACTCTTTCTTGGAAATACAATTCAGTTTCTTGCCCCGTTAACTGAACTGCAAACGAACTTTTTTTGTTGTTGTTGCGACAATGGAAATTGATTAACATCATCTTGTAGATTACTGCATAAAGACATATTAAGAAGAAAATTCAGATCAAGTTTAGTGTTCACCTTCAATATCCAAAGAGGATGATTGCTGTTTTTGTACATATTTTTTTGTCAGATAATAGATGTAAAATGTAATTGGCTATTTTTAGAAAATCACATGCTTTTGATTACCAAATGCTATCTGATTTCCAGAGAATGTCTGCAAACCATTCATGCTTTTAAAAAGAAGACGAAGAAGAAGAAGAAGCCAATGCAAATGATGCATTCTCAGAAATAGGGGTGCAATAAAAATCTGTTTCTGTCTCTACAGTACAATCTATATATATGTACTTCCTAGCACAGAGTTTTAGAACTCAAGGTAAATATGTATACATCTTCGAAAACCAGGAAAGATTCCTACTGTTCCTAAGCGCTAAAAAACTCACATGTGCTCCATGTATTCTGGGTGGTCTCTGCATTTTAATAATGCAGATTCAGGTGACAGTCTGTTTTGAAATTATGAAAAGACGTTTGATAAAATATTAATGGAGATGTTAGATTTTTTGGTTTCTATACTGTTTCTGGCACTATTTAACTATTCTTACTGTCAACGTACATACAGAAGAAGAATATACTGTAGAACCAACTACATGCATCATTATAAACAGCTACACACAATCCATGTGTCTTCAGCATTCATGCTTCAAATCACAATGTCTTGCATTTATTTAAATGTTCTTTAATACAAAACAGAGAGAAGTTAAAATTTTCACCTTAACTCAAAGTGTCATCCAAATTCTACGGAAGCGTAGAGCTGCCACCCAGGCAAAAGAAAAATAGAGCTATATCACGTTATAACGTGAAAAGTTTATTGTTCTAACAATATACTTTTCATGCTCGTACAATATACTATCATGTTAGTACAATATACCTTTCACATTTGAACAATATAATATCACGTTATTACAATATACATAATTATCACGTTCGTACAATATAACTATCACGTTCGTACAAAATAATATTTATATTGTACGAACGTGATAATTATGTATATTGTAATAACGTGATATTATATTGTTCAAACGTGAAAAGTATATTGTACTAACATGACCACTGACCACGCCCCGCCACACACACTTCTCCATCTGACAGTCTGACGTCTGGGTTTGACGGTTGCCATGGGAATGGTACTTGTCTTACTGCATTGTGCCAAGTCCAAAGTTTGGTGGGTGGGGGATTATTGTGCAGGATTGTTTTTAAGGAGTTGGGCTCAGTTGGGCTTAGTTCCAATGAAAGGAACTCTTGATTCTTCAGGATACCAAGACATTTTGCCACAAATTCAAGCTCTCAACTTTGAGGGAACAGTTATGGCTTCTTCATGGTCCAACATGACTATGCACCACTACAAAGCAACGGCCATAAAGACATGGTTGAGCGAGTTTGGTGTGGAAGAACTTGACTGGCCTGAGTCCTGACTTAACCTGATGTAACACCTTTGGGAAAAATTAGAGCAGAGACTGTGAGCCAGGTCTTCTCATCAAAACTTTCCATAAAGACATTCCTAAACCTTGTGGAAAGCCTTCACAGAAGAGTCAAAGCTGTTATAGTTGCAAAGGGTGGTTTGACATCATGGATTAAGAATGGGATATTACTCAAGTTCATATGTGTGTGAAGGCAGACAAGCAAATGGCCATCTAGTGTATGTGTACTGTGACAAGGCGGCCTTTTGTGGCTTGATTTACAGTGAGGAAGACTAAGACACAGTATGATGGAAGCAAGAGGTGTTTATTTGCCCACATAGCTCTAAGGCCATGGCAATCACTGGCATGTCAGGGCTTCTCACAGCACAAACAATCACTCTACTGTCTAATGACCACTGGCAGCCTTAAATACTCTCAGCTGTTAAGGACTAAACCATTATTTTACTGTCAGGTGAGTTTTCCAAATTCTAACCTCACACCAACATTCTAAAATACACCCTTATAATAAATAAATATATACATACATTTGATCATTCTCATATGATTAGGTATTTAATATTTTAACCTTACACCTCAACAACTATAACCCACCCGGAACCTTTAAATGGTGTCCGGACCCCCGGGGAACATTTGCCCTGTCTCAGCAGCCTCCTTGGATGCTGCCTATCCCCTAGCCTTTAACCACAAAATCCAAAACAGAAAAAAAAAAGGAAAACCCAGACAAAATCTCAGCTGCTGTGGTTCTAGCTTCTCCCACCAGGTCTCGCGGGTTGCACACCCAGCACTAGACTAGTGTCCTCCAGTCGGCTATTACCCTGGCATATTGTCTACGGGTTCACGTGGCCAGTGGGCCCTCGCTGTGGCGCTCCACCAGGCGAGTGAGTTTCTCTGGCCATCGTGGGCATCTGACGGTTCCCACGGTCCTGCGGTTCACGCTCGGCGCTCACTCCGAGTTGCTACTGCAGGCTGCGTTCCCCTGGCATATTGGTCCATGCAGGCATGATAAATGCATTGGCTGCATTGGCCTTGGCTCCAAACATGCCTTTATTAGCCAGGGAAGCCCCACAGTCGTGCTTAGACTGCTTTATTCTTCTTTGGCTCTTGACGAAGGCGGTCGCACTTTTCTCCTCTCCCTTTCCCTTATCTTCCCTGCTTAGCTTCTTGTGTCCTTGTCTAGTCTTGTCTATTTTCTACTCTTGCCCTGGAACACTCTCTCACAGTCTGTTCTCTAAAACCTAAAAGAGGAATTATGGATTTGATCAACTGGTCCCTGAATGCAATTGACACCCTCTTCTCAACGAGAAGCCTGGGCTCGAGTGAGCCTGAGTGTCCTGGAGGGACGTTCCCTGCCGGAATACACGATGGACGGGTGGAGGAACTGGAGGGTCGTGTGCCTGGCGGGACTGTCGATAGAGGACATTGTTAAATCTCCCAATTCTTTGATCTTTGGGCTGAAGGAAGAACAAACACTCTGTGTTTAATGCTCAATCAACAATCTCTTTATTCCATACACACTATGAG
>VUQG01041300.1:0-15139 GCA_015106755.1 Etia nguti | reverse complement strand
ACTGCCGGAGCGGACAGATGTCACACTGCTCGTCATCCCAGCAGGACCCATGGAGTAAAACATTTCTGCAGGAAAGCACGCACACACACACACACGAACACACACACACACACACACACACACACACACACACACACACACACACTAATCTGACCAACCAAGCCTGAACTTTGACTGTGATAATGACAGTGTTAGAAGTTGGTCTGGAGAAAAAGAAAGCTGTCTCCATTTTTGCTGCTGTGGTTTAATTCTCCTGTGTCCTCAGATAACTCCCTTGATATCCCTGTTTTCTTCCTTGAATAGAATACTATACCACAAGATGACCACACAAATTCCACATTCTCCACAGTCACAGTTTTTCTCTATGTCTGCCTTCATTTTGACAGAAGGGAATCCGAATGGGAAAAAAACAAAACAAATTCTGACATTGCCCTGTCACTGATGAATCATTTCTACACTCAACAACAAAAACAAAGATAACCTATGGAGCATAAGCATCAGGAAATAATATAATATATGCAATAAAAAGATTGTTCTGGGTCATGACCAAAGTTCTCCTGAACTGATCATCCAAAAGATGGTAAATAGTAAATGGACTGATTTTTTATATAGTGTCTTCTACTCTCCCGGAGAGCTCAAAGCGCTTTATACAACATGCCACATTCACCCATTCACACAAGCACTTTCTTTACTAAATACTTACTAAAGCTTATTAAATAAGCTTCTAGGAACACTCCTCATAAAGTGGAAGTCCAGTAACAGAGAGCTGACAAATTCCAGCACAAACTAACACTTTTTACTTAGTCAAAAGTAAAAAATAAACTACAAATATACACTACCAATTAAAAGTTTGGACACACCTTCTCATTTAATAGTTTTTCTTTATTTTTACTACTTTCTACATTGTCGATACATACTGAAGACATAAAATAAATGAAGCAAGATATATGGAATTATGTAGCAAAGAAAAAAAAAAGATAAATAACAAAATAAATAGTACATATAAATATGTCTTATATTTTAGATTCCTGCAAGTAGCCACCCTTTGCTTTGTTGACAGCGCTGCAAACCCATGGCATTTTCTCAATGAGCTTCATGATCTAGTCACCTGAAATGGTTTCACTTCACAGGTGTGCCTTGTCAGGGTTCATTTGTGGATTTTCTTTCCTTCTTAATGGGGTTGGGACCATCAGTTGTGTTGTGCAGAAATCAGGTTGGCACACAGCTGACAGCACTATTTCTCAACTGTTAGAATTCATATTATGGCAAGAACCAATCAGCTAAGTAAAAAGAAAAAAAAGTAACGAGAAACGACAGAAAAACTGAAGGTTAGTCAGTCCGGAAAATTGCAGTTGTAAAAAATCATTGAGAACTACCACGAAATTGGCTCACATGACGACTGCCCCCGGAAAGGACGACCAAGAGTCACCTCTGCTGCTGAGGATAAAATCATCCGAATGCCACACAGAGCAGAGCAGTAGCAGACACATCTCTACATCAATTGTTCAGAGGAGACTGCGCAAATCAGGTCTTTATGGTCAAATAGCTGCTAAGAAACCACTACTAAAGAAAAGCAATAAGCAGAAGAGATTAGTTTGGGCCAAAAAACACAAGGAATGGAAATTAGACCATAGAAATCTGTGCTTTGGTCTGATGAGTCCAAATTTGGGATGGTTGGTTCCACCCGATGTGTCTTTGTGCGACACAGAAAAGGTGAACGGATGGACTGTGCATGCATGTTTCCCACCGTGAAGCATGGGGGAGGAGGTGTGATGGTGGGGGGTGCCTTTCTGGTGACACTGTTGGGGATTTATTTAAAATTGAAGGCACACTGAACCAGCATGGCTACCACAGCATCCTGCAGCGACCTGCCATCCCATCTGGTTTGCGTTTAGTTGGGCCATCATTTATTTTTCAACAGGACAATGACTCCAAAACACTTCCAGGCTGTGGAAGGGCTATTTGAACAAGAAGGAGAGTGATGGAGTGCTGCAACAGTTGGCCTGCCCTCCACAGTGACCTGACCTAAACCCAACGGAGATGGTTTGGGATCAGATGGACCGCAGAGTAAACTCCTTCAAGACTGTTGGAAACCTATTTCAGGAGACTACCTCATGAAGCTCATCAAAAGAATGCCAAGAGTGTGCAAAGCAAAGGGTGGCTATTTTGAAGAATCTAAAATATAAATCCTGTTTTGAGTCTAAGGAGCTTGGAAAGAAAAGCGTCTAGACATCTTAAAGTTGCTTGAAGATGTTTCACCTCTCATCCGAGAAGCTTCTTCAGTTCTTCAGTCCAGACGCTTTTCTTTCCAAGCTCCTTAGACTACGATGTTTATGTTCTTGTTGCCAACTCGGCTATCTTAATAAACCATTACAAGAACAACTGAGATTTTGTGCAGGAAAGATTTGGTGACTAATACTTCATGTTGATGATGACTATGGTACCTTCAAAGACACAACCTGTTTTGAGTTATTTCACACTTTTTTGTTTACTAAATAATTCCACATGTGTTTATTCATATTTTTGATGCCTTCCGTGAGAATCTACACTGTAAATAGTCATGAAAGTAAAGGAAAACCATTAAATGAGAAGGTGTGTCCAAACCTTTGACTGGTGGCGTATAAACGGTGTCAAAAAATCTATTTAAATAAATCTTTTTTTTTTATTATCTATGATCTTAAGTAAATCTAAAGGCAATCATACCAGTGGATCAACAAAAAAGGAAGCCTTTATGCAAAGTCTCTGTTGAGCTGATGATTTAATTATTAGTTATTATTAATCTCTGGTTCTCTTCCACAGCGTGCCTTTATCCTGTCTTCCTCCCCTCAGCCCGAACTGGTCACGGCAGATGCCCACCTCTGTCTGAGCCTGGCTCTCCTAGAGGTTTCTTCCTGTTAAAAGGGAGGGTTTTTCCCCCCACTGTCGCCAAAGTGTTTCCTTAAAGGTTTTCTGTTTTCTTTGTATTGTTTTAGACTCTTTACCTTACAATATAAAGTACCTGCAGGCAACTGTTGTTGTGATTTGGCGCTATATAAATAAAACTGAAGTGAATGACCTTGACCTAGTCAAGCATTAAGCATTTGCATCCAAACTGAATTCTCTTCTACAGCTGCATAAGGAAAGTTAAGGTTAACGCTTTTGTAAAGTGACTACTTTTTCACACCAAACAGATGGACGAATAGTCCACCCTGAGTGTGTTCTTTCATTGCTGTAGGCTCATCTCTGTTGAGATGTTTATGTTCTTGTTGCCAACTCAGCTATCTTAATAAACCATTACAAGAACAATTGAGATGTTGTGCAGGAAAGATTTGGTGACTAATACTTCATGTTGATGATGACTATGGTACCTTCAAAATGGTCTGTTGACATTTACCAGAACAGAAGTTTGGATTTCTGTTCTGGTAAAAGTTTGGATGGTTTTTGGTGAATAAAAAAAAAGACCAGAGTAGGGTTGAAGAGAAAAACGTTTTAGACATGGAAAATATTTAGACTTTGGAAACCAGAGGTCATTTTACTCACTGACACTATTAGTTACACTTGGTGTGTTGGCAAAAAACAAAAAAACATTTGCCAATTCACTGAATGTTCCTACAATAAATATGGAATGAGCTTTTTCTAAATCATTTTTCACCTTTCAGTTTTTCAAAATATGTATGAGAAAAGTTGGTGCTTGATGGCACTTGATTTTCTACCTCACAACATTTAAGCTGCTTTCAAACATGAACTGCAGCTGTTTTCTAGTTATTGCCTGACTGGATGTTCATGTCAAAGCACAAATGTCTGATAAAGTTGTTTCAGACAAACAGTCTTTAAACTGCCAACCCCCGAGCACAAAGTCCTTGGGAGGCCCAGTAACATACTTGTGAGAATAAAGGAGGTGATTACGTGGCGAGTGAGTGGATGCTGTGTGCTGCCTCCTGAATAAACAATCCTCACTTAAACCACTCAAACGATTTCCAGAAATGAGAATGCATCTGTCTGTTCCCACTCTGTATCAATCAAGTTCTTGTAATTCTCTGCGTGTTCAGTCTTGTAATGGCGATTCAAATTGTAAGCCTTACACACAGAAGTCTGCTCTCCACAGTTAATGCATTTAACTGTGGGCATGTTTACCCCCCCCCCCATCTACAAAAACTTTTATACCATTGGTTTCAAGTGTTTACCCTGACATTTTATGCATTAGTGTCAGTGGATGTGTTACCTCTGAAGGAGCCTGCTGTGCAGTGATGTAGTAGATGAGGAAAAGTCTCATTTTGTCTTCTGGAGTGCCAGCTACAAACACACACATTTACACATAGCTTATTCAGTTTATTCTGGCTCTGTAACACATGCTTACCGAATATAAACAAAAACAATTAAAATAACACTTAAAATAAACCTGCAGTTACAGATTTTGCACTTATCCCAGTATGGTATATGATAATTAAGTACGTGCATGTGAGTGTGTTTATGCGTGTGTACCATCTGGGTCACTGATGATGTCCAAAAGGGATTTGTCTAAAGTTGACTTGCTCATCAGTTTCTCTTCAAATTCAAAGTAAACATCCAATTTCCGACTCTGAGGACACAAACAGCATCAAATCAGTAAAACAAACACTATGTTCACACTCTGTACTGTATTTTCAGTGCATTGGTACTGTAGTAAACCATCCAGTAAACACTTCATATGCACTAATCTTCATACATATTAGTGCACTGTTTTGTAATGGTAACATGTTTCCAAATGCTAGCAGGCCTAGCCTGTAAAGTGAGGTAACTGTAATTTGAGGAGGAACTTCAGTGATACTGGGTCCAACTTCCCACGCAACCTGTATTACAAAGGTTGGATGACTTTTAGCAGAGGTATGTTGTCACTGTGTTTTATGTTTGACTTTTAATGGAGAATAGGTTATGTTCAAGATAACAGGAAACACAAATCCTCCACCCTCTGACTATTCACCATTCCTAAAGCCCTTTGTTTTTGAATATTATCTAAAGGAACATTTTTCCTTGTTTCATTGTTATGATATATTCTTGCTAGTAACTAACTTGCTAGTCATTGGTTAGCTCCAGTAATTGATTATGAAACTTTCAACAGTCAACACTTCTGTTAGCTGGGCTTGCTGTCACTGGCATGTGTGTGGCACTTAGCTGGTATCATCTTTTTTTTTTTTATTTACTAATTTTTGTTTAGGATTATAACTCTAGCCACTCTAGACCCAGCCACGTCTGCAATCTGTCATCTGCTGACAACAGTGCTCCCATTTTTTTAAACAAGTCAAGCAATCAGTTTGTCATCTCAACTCAACTGTCAACCTTCCAGTCCAAGGTAATTTTAGAGTTTTATAAACTTATTTCATAGTACATTGCCGCTGGGTGTGTGGCAGTTAAACTGAATCTCAGTTTCTGGAAACTACTGTATACCTTGATGTGGTCAAGCACTGCTGTGGCAACATTGGTGTGCAGATCGATCAGTCTTTTCTTTTCCAACAGCTCTGGCAGAGAGCTGCAGAAGATACAAAAAAAAGTCAAAAACAAGTCAAATAAAACTCAGTCTGCATTTTATTATCTATCATATGGTCACAACTCTCTCTGTACCCAAGTCTGTAAAGAATTTGCAACTACGAGGCTGTTTTAGAGAGCGTATCCTCTCCCACTACACCTAAAATACAATACACCTTTACACCTAAAAACAATATCCGTACCATTTCCATCTTCACAGAAATCTTGACATAAACATAGGTTGAGTACACACACGCACGCACACGCACACGCACGCACGCACACACACGCACACACACGCACGCACACGCATGCACCCCCCCCCACACACACAAACAGCTTTATTTTATGGAAATCCCACACATCAAAACCAAAACTTAAATCAGATGTTCCCCGCCTCAGTACTGATCTGTCCTCTTAAGTTCATGGAAATAAATTCTTTGTTGTTGAGAAACAGACTGATGCAAAACCAAAGACATTCAGTGAAAGGGGTTAAATAAAAAGCTCTGTGTTCACGTTTGAACCATTTAACCATAATTTCACCTCATTCACTGAGTGCATGGCTCTGGGACAACCTGCACTGTGGTGTAAACTTTTCTTCCACTCAGAATTATGGTGCCAGTATGACGACGTTTTTTCTAACATTTAGGCCATAAAATATCAGTCTGAGCAATAAAACACTGGGACACCTTAAACCCAAAGAACCATTGTAAACAAACACATTTATTTTTTGTGTGTCGATTTTATGATGAGGAAAGTCATTCATGTAAGATTTATATTTGCAAGGGCTGATTTTAAAATGACCTATGCTTGTTTTGATGCAGTTCACAGGGAGAGAGTTATTTTGTGTAAATTGTGTATATATCTAAATTACCCTGTGTTGGAGAGTTCTTATCGTGTTCAGTACCTGACAGCAGAGGTTAGCTTGGCTGTGTTGTCTGAAAGCATGCTGATGGCTCCTTCATCTTCCCCCTCTAAGCCCTGCAGTCAGAACAGATATCACAACAAGTAGCATGCAAAATCATACTCTGGTGATTACAGTTTGCCTTAAATAGGACTGCATAATCTGCCATATAGTCTTCATGTAAAGTATTGTGATTATAACCTTGTTGGCCATGCAATATCGTCTTAAATTTCTTAAAGTAGAACAACAGATGGTTAGACATGCCCAAAAGGGATCTGGAAATTTTCTTGAAAACTTGGACATGAACTTGGATACATCACCTTAGACTTGAAACTCAAAACTGCTGTGACTCTGACCTCTGAATATGACTTCATACGACTTAACTTGGTAACTCAGACAAAGCCTCAAACACTGTGAAACCGGAGCTGGTCTGTACCATACTGAGTATCATACTGTATATGTGAGTCTTACCATGATACTTTTCAACCGTTTGACTTCGTCCTCCTGGGCTCTATATGTGTCCAGCTCCTCCTGAACTGACTCTGCAACCTCTGGGAATGGACTGTAACAAACAACCAGTTATAATAACCATATTGAACTTAATAAATAAAAAGAAAAGAAAAAGGCAAAAATGCTGCACATAGTAGAGAAGATGAAGAGTTTGTCACATAAACTTAGACATCATCAGCATAGAGACCAATGTTATAATGTTCTGATACACACATACACCCTGTACTGTTTGGCACCTAATAAAGCACTTCCTCAATATAAATTTAAATAGCAAAATGTTTGAACATTGTTGTACTTCTGCTGATTATTCCCCAGTGTGACTCCAGAAATAGAAGCACAAAAGGCTTTTGGTGTTGTCTGTTTAAATTAAATACAGATTTTAGAAAAGTAAAAATGGCACATTAAGCTGCTGGAATAACCTTCCCAAAGCTATTGAAAATGTATCAAACTTTCCTTAAAAGCCATGTCTGCACCGGAAAACCAGGGGATTAAAATGAACACTATCAATACTGCCAAGAAGTGTGGCATCCTGGCCTTAAACATGTCTGGAAGGGTATGTCTAGTCCAAATAATGTTTAGCCCCAAATTCCACATTTTCTGTGGTAAGTTAAGATAAATTGTGATTATACTCTTTAAAATCTCCTTACAGCCTCTAAAACTACATCTCTGTCAAAAGGTTTGGTTTAATGTCTTAAGACAGCCAATCAGACATTATGAATGTTAATATGAAATGGGTGATGGGTTAGGAGCCAAACATTCAATATTTGGTCAATGCCATGGCTGTTTTGCTCAGTAGAAAGCAATTTCAGTGGTTACTGAGAAAGAAAAAAAACAACAAACAAAAAAACACATGCACTTAATTTATGCACTTACTGATTCAATAAAATGGAACCAAAAAGTGTGCAGACTTTACCCCCAAATAAGGTTTTAAAAATGTTTCTAAGCTATGCTTTGACCATCATCTTTCCTGCTATAGCATCCTCCCATATATTTAAATTATGGAATGAACTCAATGTCATTTCTCTCTATTATGTCTCTGGTATAATCAAGCTGCAATGAATATACAGCATAAAAGCTTTCTTCTTGTCTGTGTTTCAGCCGGTCAACATAACATAAAAAGACACACTGCATATGTTGTGTTCTTTTTTCATAGATATCCCACAGTGAATTGGTTGCTGTTGAATGACAAACTAGACAAGATAAAGCCATCAACTTTCTTGCCAAACTCTCATTGTAGTTCCTATAACTGTGAGTTTATGGCTACCATGTCTGGGACTACATGACTGCCTGACCTGACACAGTGACATCCTTACTTCTTGCTAAACTAATCAGTCTGTTACTGCATTCATGCTTTAAAACCAGGACTATAAGGATGTATTCAATTATACCTTACACATATTAGTCGCACTTAAACATACACTAAACTTGCAAAATCTGAAAAGAGGCTTTCACGTGTTCACAGATGAATGAACAACCAATATTCGGGAAACAACATGTAATTTAATTCACTTATTATTCTATTAAAAGATTTCAAAACAGGTGCCAGAAAACAGCCAAAAATGTTGTTTTTCTAAAATAACAATTTAAAAAAAAGTCCAAGATATTTCATTTACCATCATACAAAACAAAGAAGTCCTCTTAAGAATGAAGCTTAATTTAGAGTTGTTGGCATTTTTACTCTAAATGATGATGATGATGTAGACTGGAACAAAACACCACCTCCTCGGGAACTGACCTGCCCTTGTGTTTCTGCCAGAACTTGTCAGCGGCAGTCAGGTCGTAGGTCTTCCTGCTCTTCTTCTTTGGTCTAGCACCAGCAGGTGATGGCTCTGCCCCCATACCCTCCTCCATCACCACCCTGTTCAGATGGAAGTCCTGGTGGACAGAGTTAAACATTTATTTTTTCAGTATCGCTGGCTAATATTTTGTCCAACTGCTATAATTATTGCTGTTAGCCGGTTATTTTGGTATGTTAGAGCTCATCACAGAACTACAACTAATCCAGTTTTCTGGAATATATTTTTTATAATAAAACCTGATCAAGAATCCGGGAAAGCCATTCCAAGGAGAAGTGTTGGTGTGTTAAAGATAACTGGAATGAGCTACAGAGCAAAGACAATCTTTCCTACAGCACATCGTTGCTAATTCCAGTACACTAAATCGCGCCAAAGGCTGACAAGAACCATAATATTATTGTTGCCATGAAAACAGAGGCAACAATAGTTGTTACGATCCAGTCTCCTGCTGGGGGGGCGTGGTCAAGTTTACAGGAAACAGAGACGGAGATGTGGAGTCGGCAATGCTGCCATCTGGACTGATGCAGCGCTTACTGGCAAAACGAGGCCACAAACAGAAATCCATCCTAAAGCAGGCTGACACTGTTTTATCTTCCAACAAAAAATCAGTATGTTCAAATGTTACAGTAAACTGAGTGATTCTGGCTTCTTTCAAGATGCTAATTTCAAAATAATTCCTACACGAACTAAGCTAAAATTGACTAATAACATCCATAAGTGAGGCAGGCTAGATGAGATAACTCCTGAAGCTACTTTTATCCTCTTTGTCATTTATATACTTTTTATTTGTGTTGTCTAGCAGCTGTCATAGACACCTACACTATCCAGCAATGAGGTCTGCCTTACAATATTAATCAAATCAGATCTAGAAGTTTATTTGTGCTACATTAACCAGATATGTAAAAATCAGACTTCACAAAAATCTTAACACACTTGCTGAAGGGAAAGTCATAAAGAATAAATATGAGACCAAATGACTCCTTAAGAGTGATGGTTGTTGGGCTTTATTTGCAAAATCTGAACTTTTTTGAGAGCAAGCACATTTGTGTGTTTTTGTGTGTGCGTGCTGATGACATGTTACATAATACATCATTCACCTCTACATTCCAGTGCTGTCAGTATTAACCTCAACACCTCACTAGTTGACAGCACTCTGGCAAGAATTAGTGTGAGAATTAGTGTGCGCATTTGTGTGCATTGTGGGAACATGGGAATATGTGTTTCTGACAGTCACATAAATGTAACTATGATTCAGAAGCCCCCATAATGTGCATACAATCATCTGAAAAAGAAAATACACCCTCCTTCAGTTCTAAGATTTTATATATCAGGATATTAACAAAAATATCCAGTCCTTAGCAGTTCTTAAAATCAGCTAAATACAGCCACTGAACAATACAACACACTACACTCGTTTATTATTTAGAAATTAGGTACACCATTTCCGCTTCCATAGAAATTAAAAGGGTAAATAACAGTCAGGGGCAGATAATCAAGTGCACTTAATTTAAAAAAAAAAGTTTAAAAACCTTTATTAATTAAAAAGAAAAAGAATTATTTGTTTTCCTGCAAATCTTTTTTTGTTTAACAGTTTAAACTTTTTTCGGTTTCAAATTTGATTTTTTTCAGTTTCACACTTGAATTTGTGTTGTGGCCGTGTATCAAGGAGGAGGGACAGGGCATAGACAAAATCATTGGTAGGTCGCTAACCTACAAGAGCTGTGAGCGCAGTAGAGAAATCTAAGAATCGCCCATTCATTTCTCAATACTATATTGAAATTAGAATCCCCCACCTTTATATATCTTTAACCTTCTTTTGTAACAGAATCTTTTGACATGCTACCCTCAGTAGCATCAAAAATCAAATGACCACTGAGAACTGAAAGCAAGTACGGCTCCATTTTTATTTTCCCTGATTGTGAAGCATATGTCACAGTCCAAGCACAGACTGAAAAATGAGGCCAATGACATGCTAAAAGTTACTGTTTCTCTAATAGTAAATTGAGTTTGGCTCCAGAAGCAATTTAATCCTCACAGATGTTAATATGGCCAACTTTAGGACACAAAACAGAATATTTTCAGCCCAGTACTTATAAAGATTTTGGTCTCTATAGATAGTTTCCCACTTTAAAAATTGAATAATGGATAACTTCTTTCTTTTTTTAAAAACTCATTCAATAGAATATTGGAAAGCTATATGTTATGGCAGTGGCTGCTTGACTGACAGGTGTGCTGACAAAAGAAGCTGTAGCTGTTTGTAGTCTGCTAGGATCACCTTCACTGAATCCAGTCAATGAAATGGACTCTACTGTGTTTGTGATGTTGGTGGCATGTAAGATCCACACTGCCATTAAATTTGTTGTGTACCACATAGTATTGAAGCTTCAAAGACAAGAGGAAAACCAGAAGTATTTCTGGTCATTCTCAGACAGGTGACTGACTTCTTACCAGTACATCGTGAATCAGCGCCTGATAGGTCCAGGTGTGATGGAGGGGTGTGGCCATGTCCACATTACGATCTACCAGGACAAACAGGGGTCTCTGAAAGCTAAAGGGGAGAGTAATACGGAATTCACCGAATACTGAATAGTATAATACTGCTAAGTGTAGTTAAACACAGGGCCAATATTTAAACTGCCAGAGACTGCCAGAGACAAATATCCCCACACAAATAATATGTATATATATATATATATATACACACACACACACATATATATATACACATATATATATACACGTATATATTTATGTATATATATATATGTGCGTGTGTATCATATATATATATATATATATATATATACATATGTGTGTGTGTGTATATATATATATATATATATATATGTGTGTATATATATATACATACATATATATATACACACACATACATATATATATACACACACACATACATATATATATACACACACACATACATATATATATATACACACATACATATATATATATACACACATACATATATATATACAGTATATATTGTGTGTTTTTCTACCATTTAACTTCACTTAGCTTTAGCTTCCCTCATGCTAATGCTAGTTGAGCAGCACTACAGAATGAGAGTGGTACAGATTAAAATAATAACTTGAAACAAAAAAGAAAAATGGCATCCCATTCACAACATTTTCGTTAAGAATGCTGACCTGAACTGTCCAGCAGTCATGCTGTCTCCTGTGAACAGACTGTTTCTGGCATCACGCAGGTTCTCACGGAGTTTTTTGTCCAGTTTCTACACAAACAAGTACACAATTAAACACAAAGAATTCATATTTCCACAATATTTGAATGGCAATATGAGCTATAGCCCATATTGTAGAGTGAATGCCTTTAATCTTTTCTGACCAATGAGTTATTTTTCTTGGAAATCTTGGATGCTGGTATTCATAGGGATGATTTTTTTTGACACAAACTATTCACCTAAGTGTTGCTCCAGGTCAAACATGCCCAGCAAAACCTGCTCAGGAGCTGCTCAAGAAACATGACAAAATGTGATTCACGAGACCCTTATGGACAAAAACAAAACAAACACATTTCGGTTTCTGAGCCACCCCTCTCTGGAGCTAGGCCCAGGGGGATCACCGAGCATCTAGTGATTGGGTGTTAGCTCTTGGGGCCTGGAAGGGCTCAGCCTAAATAAGCCATATAGGCCACCCATCCTATGGACCCACCACCTGTAGAAGGGGTAATAGAGGTCCAGTGGAATGTGGATTGGGTAAAAGTTGAAGGTAGAGAGTGTGATCCGATCCCCAGTTGCTGAAACTCAGTTTTGGGTAAATGGAATAGGTACCTAGTGGAGGACGAGTCTGGGCTAGTACTTGAGGCCACTGAATATGAGTGGACCATGTTCTGCATCTCCGTTGCTGATACAGCTGCACAGAGCAGCGGCTGCAAGGGGGATGGTGCCTGTTGGTTGTAACCCCCAAACCAGATGGTATGCACTGGAGGTGAAGAAAGCTTTCAAGCTAAAGGAGTCGTCCTATTAAACATGGTTAACTTGAGGGACTCCGGAGGAAGCTGACAGGTTCCCGGCAGGCCAAGCGGAGCGCAGCTATGGCAGCAGCCAAGGCAGCAGCCAAGGCAGCAGCCAAGGCAGCAGCCAAGGCAAAAACTGGGAACTGGGGTGTGGGAGGAGTTCGGAGAGGTCACGGAGCAAGACTTTTGGTCGGCCTTGAAATGTTTCTGGCAAAAAACTCAGGAGAGGAAGAGCAGGTTCCCATCAACATGCTATATAGTGGGGATAGGAGCCTCAACTGAGGTCATAGTTGGGCAGTGGAAGGAATACTTTGAGATACAATGAGAGGTTTTTACATGTTAGACTGGACTCACCACAGCAACCATTTCTGCTGCGTTTCCTCTAGGACAGCGGATGATCGGGACCGCACCTGGTCAACAACAACACACTTTAATGAAGTCTCATTATACTTAACAAACAAAAAAATTCGTCAAAAATTAGCCAAAGAAACACATATCTTTATCAACAGAATCACTAAAATAGAAGGTTAAGATGGTTTACAGACAAATAGAATTCAGAGAGATGTTTTCTTCCAATGAAGTATCACAGCTTGGTTCAATGTTGAACCACTATTTAATAAGAATGATGTGCAAATGGTGAGTTACAGGTAATTTAAGGTCATCAAACAAAACTTCAAAGACTATAGTGATGTTGTGGTCTTAAAATGTTGAGACCAGTTTTACAAATAAAAATTGACTCTAAGGGTCAGTTTTACTGACAGAAAGAGGTACAGAGTTAGAGATTTAATCTAACATTCCAATTGAACTGTCAGATCCATCCAGTGAATAGCTGTCCCAACCTACAGGCCAACACACAATGCCCAGAAAATTCTGACAAAAGAGTTCACCCTTATATGAAAAGCATATTAATTCTTTTTCGGTTGGTTTTCATTGATCTGAATTGCCATGTGTGAAACTGTATTATCTACATTTGTGAAGAGACTGATTGTATTTGTGATTATAAATTTTTAACAGAAAACTAAGAGATTTCCACTCCCATCTACACACTTGGGCCCCTGTGGTATTGTGCCAATTTGTCATTACTGTAAACTAGCAAAGCTACTGTGGTTTTGACAGGGTCGAGGGAGTTTGACAAGTTGAGGAATTTTTACCCTGACAATAAAAAAAGATTGCATTACCATCTAGTGGACTGTAACAGTAACACACCCAACTGAAAAAACTGCTTTGGCTAAAAATAAACATCGTGAAATCCAGGTGAATTTGTAACCACACAGATATCAGAATTTGCCTTGGCTGTCATTCTATGAGCCACACTCACCGAGAGTGACGAAGAAACAGAAGAGACTGTCTACAATGGTGTCCATGATGGCCTCCATGTCTGTGTCCTGGATGTCTGCCCTGTTGATGGCTGCACAGGTGTGAAGCAGAAACACTTACTCTACGTTTATTTAAGTAGGTAAGGTGGCAGCTAAAACAAGATGTCTCTTTTAGTCATCATCTTACGTCTAGTATAGGCAACTATACTTACTATATATCAGTGTGTTTGTTTGTCATTCAAGTTTCACTGACTAAAGTTGTCTGTGTGTCATATTTCTTTGGAATTTAATAAATGTCAGTACACATTATATTAAATACAAGATAAGATACTCCTATTTACACATACATATCCGTCAGAGTTTTATGATAAATAATGTTTTGTGTTCTTCTGCAAATTTACACATCTGATAGTTTAACTCTTAATACATGGACTTCAGGCTTATACTGAATTATGTGCATAAACCACCATCTGTCACCATCTTGGATCAGTTCATCACAAACTACTTCTGCAATGTGAAGCTACAGGGCTCTAGAGTACGACCAATTTGGTCTCAAATGCGACCAAATTTTTCAATGGTGCGACTAAAAAAAATCTTAGGTCGCACCGGTGCGACCAATTGTTCGAGTAAAAAAAAAAAAAAAGTCTCTGCAACTCTGAAAGTCTCCGTGTGGTCAACAACAGACACACATTATGCCCCTATCGTGGTCTAAACCAATCAGAGATAGTCAGGGGCGGGACCTCTCTGATTTGTCGTGGTCCAGATATTCCTGTAGTCCGTGTGTACGTTTGAAAGTGCAGGCGGATAGAGAGAGGTGAGTAGCTTGAATAAAGCGATATCGATTCATTAAATCCTGAATCGACTTTTAAATATAAATGTATTTTGCCAGAAACGCCAGAATCTCAGGTTAAAGCTCACAAAACTATTTCAACAACCACCAAACAGCTAAAACAGTAAATAAGAGCAGGTACACGGATTCCACACAAAGACGTAAACACAGAGCGGACCGACGCATCAGAATCAGCTTTCTCTTTCTTGGCTTTCTCACCCGACGGGACGTACACGGACACGCCGTCGGGGCTGAAAGCCGACAGCTCACTGATTCTGATGCGTCGGCGGGTCCGCGCTTTGTGTTT
>VUQG01041294.1:0-14446 GCA_015106755.1 Etia nguti | reverse complement strand
CTTACCTAATGTCCACCCTACTGTTACTCATTTTATATTAAGATTTAAAAATCTAGTTGGTATTGGTATGGCGAGTAGCCTTCAGTAATAGTAATAAATCACACAGCAGTAGTAGATTCATGTAGTTGTAAAAACCATGACAATATAGTAAGTAATCCAAAGTATCCAGGATACGTTACTCTCATTGAGTAACTTAATGGAATGCATTACAAAATACATTTTGGGCCATGTATTCTGTAATCTGTAGTGGAATACATTTTAAAAGTAACCTTCCCAACACTGAGCACACATATACAACACATACACACACACACACCAGTGGGAGACACAAAACACAGAAGGAGAAGGACCTCAATAAATGCATCTGCTGTTGCAAATGAGTATCAAGATTGTTTAGGAAAAGAGGGAGATGAAATAATCAAATGGGCAACTAACCCACATTAGCATAAAGACTGAAACTAGAAAAACAGCTAGCCTGCCTGTTCATTACTACAAATAAGTCTGGATTTGTTTTATACCCAGATTTCCGTTTGATGGAATGATCCCAGATGTGGTTTTTTTTCCTAATGGAAAACTCAGTTTCAGATGACGCTGTACATACAGATTCACCAACAGCAGCATTACCGCCAGGGAGCTAAGCTAACACAAAGAATAAAAGTAAAGCATTCCCCAGACACTGAAAAAAGACATGACCATCTGACTGAAACTCACAACAACACCTTCTTATCACAGATGATGTATTATGCTGCCTATCTCACACAATGAAATGTGAAATACTCTTATTCCAGTTGCCCCCACCAAGCAAATGGATCTTCTTTGTGTCTACTATAACACAATTCGCAGGCTGTGTCATTACATGTTCGACAAAGCTCGGCTCACAATGGTTGTCATGGGCACAATGGATTCGGTACATATAAGTCATCAGGCTAATGTTGCTGTCTCTGATTGAGTCTTACTTTCTCTGTGTGGATCACAGCAGGTAGACAAAAACACAGAAGCAAGCACAAGACTGTCCAATAAAACTGCAGTACATCCAAAAATGGCAACGCTTGCTCGTCTCCGTTATGGCATAAAAGCTGAATGCATTGAAACCACATTGTGCACCTTTTTCTAATCACTCCAAATGATTCCCTCGACCAGTTTACCTGCAGACCTGCGCTGGTTATTAGAGACCTCCCTAATTGATTTAACAGACAGAAATTTATGCAAAAATAACACTAATGATGGCAGTAATATGAAAATCAAGTTTTTTAATGTACTGCCACTGCTAAGTGCACCTCAAATGAGTAGTCAGTACATGCTTTTACTATTCCAAAATACACAGGCACTTTGCAATACAACACTGGTCATTGTGTGAGTGGATTATTCCCCATTTTTCATGCAGGAGACAGTTTATGGCTTCTGGAAGGCATATTGTAGGGATGAATATGTTTAAGATCGAAGGAAAGATTAGAGTTTTTGGTTTATTAAAACCCTTCAAGGACTGTCAAGGGCAGCTGTCAACATTAAAAATTGAATTCGTTTCATTAAAAAGATGGAACGGGAGAATTTAGCACACGTTACTAGTATAATATATATTCACAATATGTACGCACACGAGCCTTTATTGCTGAGATGTTTTACCAATCTGATGTAGCTGTCCCTTTTTTTATGCCTAAGTGATCCCATCAATCAACACGTGAGTGAGGATGCAGCAGAGAGGAGTGAAAGCTCATGGTTCTCATACTGATGCTGTTCTTTTCTTTTTCTTTATTTATTTATTTTGCTATTTTATTTTTCCCCATCTACACCTTCTCTCAAGCATCTGTTTCCATCTCTCTTCAAACTCAGTTCCACACAAGGGAATGAATTTTTCTGTGAGGTCAAATATGAGATATGTGAGACTGAATTATTGACACATTTCTGCCTCGCCTGTCCTTTTCCCAGAAGAAGGGTTTGCACAAATTCCATCTAATGCTTGATGGCACTAACTTTGCGCACAGATTTCCTCCGCACATGCTTTTTTGTTTTGGATTTATGCAACTTTGATGGCATTTAAACTGTTTTGCAACATGAGATCAGATGTGAGATTTATTCATATTTAACTGCTGTAGTAATATAGAATACCAGAGCTAGGACTGTAAGCTGGTGCGCACCTGCAGAAAAAACAAAGAGTAAGAAACGGTAATTAACCCCAGGTGTGTTGTTTCAAGTCTTACGGTAGTGGAATGTTTTTCAGCAGCAGTGTTTAGTTTGGATGCTCAGTTGAAAATGTGGAATTTATTCCGCAGTCATTTTTATTCAATGCATGATTGAACACCGAGTGATATCTCACCCAGGTTTACATGATTCAAAGCTAGAAAGTCTATTCAGGTCATTGCTATATTTTTAACACAAACTGTGGCAAACAGAAGAGAGATATAAAAATCAGCCATGGGTCTGCTTTCTGTCCCTCGAACTAACCTCCATACCTTTGGGGACACAGCCTTCAGTGTGGCGGCCCCCGCCCTCTGGTACTTTCTCCCATTATGATCTTCCCAATGCCCCGTCACTGGAGTACTTCACGAAACTTCTCAGAACTCACCTCTTCAACAAAACCCTAAACCTCTAGCAATTAGTGTTTTTACTCTTGTGTAAAGTGTCCTTGGGTTTCTTGAAAGGCGCTATACAAATCTAAGTTATTAGTATTATCATTATTATTATTATTATTATTATTGAATTTAAAAAAATTCTTATCCCAAGCCAACAGGCACAGCAGAGTCCTGTGGAAAGAAAAACCTCAGGTTATCACACTGATAAAAAAAATGATAGATCTCAAATATGACACACTTATCGTAATGATTAAATGATTATTTTTTAATGTTATGACACGAGTAAAGTCACCATCTGCCATAATAAAGCAGCGACTCACAAACCTTTGAATCACTTTACGTTACTCTTAGGTAGCTAGGTATCAGGATGGCTTGTGTAGTTAATTTAAACAACAAATTCATTTTTTTTCTTTTTTTCTTTTTTTTCTTTCGGAGCTTTCAGGCTGTGTTGAGAAATATAGGTGCTCATAACAAATACTGACTTTTAAGCTTATGCCATATATACTGTATTTCCACGTCTGATTTCTTTTGTTTCAAAAGACCTCTGCACCTATTTCACATTAAAGCACATTATAAAGCTACAATGAGTGTTGTCACAGCTTAGAACATATGAATGGGCAGTTGTGTTGTCTGTGAAGTAAGTCAAGACTGTAAACATGGAGACTGTGTGTAGTATACTTCTCCTACTGTTAATGGCAAAAAATGTTAAACACATAAAGACATTAAGCTTATCCAATGACAAATATAACAGTACAAATGAATCATGCAATACAGTTGTAATGCACTCTCAAACTAAGCAGTACAAGTGTACAGTACAGTCTAACTTTAGGGGAAACATTAAAGAGCCACACTTAGCTTAGAAAGCTACGTCTCCACTGTTGATAGGCTATTTATGCACTACAGGCTATAATACACAAATAGAACAAGCTAAAGAAGAGTCTGAAATCCCCTAATGGCAGCATTCACTGCTCATCCTGCAAGAACATAAACATTTCAATATACTAAAACCCCAACAGCACAGTGATAGACAACAAATCAAGATGAATGGCATTGTTTGGGATTCTCCGCATTACTTAGCAGAAAGGAAAGCTGCAACAGGGTAACAAGATGATGTGGCTATATTACAGAGCACTATCACAATATGCCATTATGCAGTCACTACTATGGCAAAGTCAGCTACAACAATGCCAGTAACATAAGTAACAGAAATAAAAACAAGATACTCACGTTACTCTGGACGCACAGGAATTTATCAGGTACAACAACATGGAAAAACTGAGTTAACAGAAAAATGAGAAGACACTTCCAGCTGGCGCAGATTTAGTCAAGTCTTTGTCACTGCTCTTTTAAGTGAATTTCATTTGCAAAGCTCCGGACTTTGAATGTTTACTGGGAAAACCTGCACTGAAACTGTGCGGATGATTGGATGAACCCTCTGAAGGGCTAGGTTTGCCCACTGAAGATGTTAACTCTGCATGCTAAAAACGGTAAACGCAAAGCCACTGCATTCAAATGTGACGTTAAGACATCCTGCTCAAGCGTGCCTGGGTGAGGAGAAGGTAGTGAGACCGGTGTCAGTGCTGTGACACTCGCGCACTTGTGTCTCTGCACACTGCATGAATGTCTGAGCATCTCAAACAGTAGGGGCTGGGACTAAAGAGGCTCACTAATCAGCAAAGAACATTTTTATTACAGAGCAGCAATAACATTTGGTAATCAGTAACAAATACACGCTGTAATATATAAACTGTTTTGTACCATTGTCATCAGAATATCATTGCTATGTCTAAGCTAACCACAAAATAAATCTTTAGGTAAACAGAGCGGGCTAATTAGTTTAATCAACAGCTGACACGTCTACATTTAAATGCTTAAATCAATGTTTTAAATGTTTAGCTGAAAGTAAAGTGCAAACTTGACCAAACCAAATTCAAACATTATTGATTTTTGATTTGTTTAAATGACTTTGTGAATTGCACTTGATATAATTAGCAATAGTGTGTTGATTTTTTTTTTAAGTTTGGCAGTAAGCCACAGAGCAACTATTTTAAAGGCCTTGATTCTTTTGTATGTACATATTTTTATTGATTGATTTTTATTTATTTATTTATTTTCCATTACTGTGGTTTGTGAGAATGTCCCACTGTGTGTGATTATTGAGCATCGAGTCCCAAGATGTGCAGTTCCTGCAGTGGCTGATGTTCTTCAGCTTTTGTACCAGAGTCAAAAGCTTTTTTTACACTGAGCTAAAATCATTATGATACAGCTATGCTAGCCTTTGATCAACTAGTAACACCTTGTAATTTAATTTCATTCTTCCTCTCTGTAAGAAAGAAGATTACAAAACCTTTTTAGTCCAGAAAAGAATCCAGCCTCAACCATTTTACTTATTGGGGATGTGCGTGACAGTTTGGTTAGACATTCAAAAGTTGCTATCTTTGTTGGTCCATGTCAGAAATACTAGTCAGTTAAACATGTTATCCTTATTTTATTAATGTGTAAAGGTAGTTATCGGATCCCAGATATCACATCACCATAAGCCACTCAGCTGGGCTGCAGCCCTGATGCTCACCCTCTCTCTCCCTATTGTGGTTTTGCGGACATGTGACCATTAACCACGTGACGTTAACTTGTCTGCTATTTTCGATATGTGACTATCATGGTGACAACGTAGGATCAAGTGAATAAAGCTCACAGGCCTAAAGACTGGTCTGTGATCATCTGGCAATCACCAGTACTGAGGAAAATGATGGGAAAAGGATTTGTAGAGACGCCGTGGTCGTAGTTTGAGCTAAAGTGATGGACTTGTCTACAAACAATAGCCAGGTACTGTGAGAGCTGTAGTTAAACTGTGAAAAGTGCAACCAGATATGAAGATCCTTTGCCTTCAAAGTAAAAGTTCAACCTTATGAAACATGATAGCATTTTTTCAAGTTGTACAACCACTCAGATAGTTGCAATGTTTGCCTGCAAATACTCACTATTTGCAGACAAACATGAAAAATTATAGGCAACTGTGGCAGTCTGTTAGCAACCAGTCTGCTAGCAACTAGCTGTGCCTACTTTGAATCTGATTCCACCCAGCAAGAGCCAGCAAACTGCCGGAAACCACTGCCAACCACTCAGGGAATACACATTTTTCCCAAGCAGTGATTGTACCAGATCCAATATCGAGAATACATCTCAAACAAAGCATGCATGAGGTATGATGTCAAATCCTTGATATCTGTAAATAGAAGCAGAGGTGGAAAGTAAACAGATGGCTATGCTAACCAGTGCTATTCTGTTGCTCTTCGAAGTTTTTAAAAAATGTTTGCGTTATCAGAATAAAATGAAATTTAACCAATAACCCAAAGCCAAGTTTTTCACTGGGGGTGTGAACACTATAAGGCAGTGGTTCCCAAACTTTTTTTGTTAGGCCCCCCCTTCTTTTACAAGAAAAATCTTCGCGCCCCCCCACAAACACATCCTCCAACCACACACACCCATATTTTGTTTTCAAACTTCGTTGCATTCAGTACATTTAGTAAACAATTAAACAAATACAAGTAAACTGCAGTAAATTACAAGTAGCAATGAAATAAACTACTAACTCTTTTACGTCCACACCTACACCGATATTTTTGAAAACGCAGCTGTTTTATGCGTTTGGGCCTTTCGTCTACACGTAAACGGCGTTTCAAATCACAGAAAACGGAGATTTTTTTTTAAAAACTCGGGCTATGTCCACACATACACGGGTATTTTTGAAAACGCAGATTTTTCTATGCGTTTGCACCTTTCGTCCACACGTGAACGGCGTTTTCGCTCACTGAAAAGGGAGATTTTCCTGCCAGGGTGGAGATTTTGAGAACTCTGTTTTTTTCGTTTACGTGTGGACGAGGAATACAGAGTTCGCTAGGCAACGTCAAAGGTGTGTGTGCCTTTTTTTACGTCACGCTGTGCGCCACGTTATTGTTTACATGAGATGAATTTTTACAATGGAAGATAGAAACAAAATACTGTTAATCTGACTATCTTCAGTTTTCAATCATAATATCAGCCTGATATTATTTGTATCCGACTGTAACTTTACTGTAGAGCTAACATCTAATTTAATTTGGAGAGCCCGGCGCGTGCTCCCGACGCAGGGGAAAGTAATTCTGTCGCAGAGACCTACCTTTGCACTTGTGCAGGTGAAGCCAAAGGGAAGATATACTTCACCATATGTTCTAGTCTTTGGCTTGGAAGGTTGGTTTGGAAACATATTTGGCGATGCTTCATCTCCTGCTTTGCGTTCGTGTGGGAGCCCCGTCAAAAAACTGTCCATTATGATGGCAATGGCCAAGCGTTCTTTTTTTTTTTTCTTCATCCTGCGCCCCCCCTGCAATGGCTCTGCGCCCCCCCTAGGGGGCGGGCCCCACACTTTGGGAACCTCTGCTATAAGGTAAGAAACCAAAACTATAGCTGCTAACACTGCAAAGGTTAGAAAGACTCTGCAGACTAATCTGATAATATGTTTGTGATGTCACGATGCAACATGCTGCACATTTCAGCTGCATTTAAAACATGAATAGATTAATGATTCATTCTTTCATATAGCTCCTGGTATTTGCGTGGCTAAAGTTCATCTTCATGCATTTAAAGCGAGCTCAGTTTTACAGGTTTTCTGAGTGTTTTCGCTCTTTTCGTCGAGTCAACTAGTCAATTTTCTTTCTCATTTAAACAACTGCAAAATTAGTTGCCAGGGACATACTTTGTACTTTTGTCTCTTTGGTTTGGGAAAAGCCCACTTACACACTCGCTGAAGTTGTTGTGTTTTTAGCTGCACAGTTATTTTGTCATGTCATGACATGACCCTTTTGGACTAAGCAGAAGGCTGTGTTCCAGTGCTGTGTTTTCATTTATTAGCTTAGTTATGGATGCCAGTGCTGTTTTCATGAGGGATTTTTAGCCACTTTCTGTAATACAACCCAGAATTTATGCTCCATTGTGGCTGTTTTTAACAGCCACTTTCAAACCACTGGTGGTACGAAATTCCTTTAATTAAATTGTTTCCAACATTGTTTTCAGCATACTACAAAGAAGGTATACAGTATGTGAAATCCATAGTTGTCATTGTGTTACTGAAGTAAATGATGTTTTATCTCTTACTGTCACAGTGGCTGTATTCTTCTCATCATCCCCCAGCATGCACATGCTGTAGTGAAAATGCAATGGCTGTACAGGAATGCAAACCTTGGCAGCACTTCTAATAAATGCTCAATATGGAGAACTGAACAGTGAACGATGTTGCTGCCTTCCTTTGCACTGCTCGGTCTAATACTGACCGCCAACACAAATGGACCATGGACAAGAATATAATCATATGTTAGGATAAGGTTAACTAGAAAGTCAATTGCTTTGCCATTGGTAGCATGGTAAATTAAGTCATGGACCAAATATTCTATTACAATAAAAGGACAATTTTCCAAATGTGAGCTTTCGGTAAAGATAAGCAGCCTCTTGATGGTCCATTTAGATCGAGGTGATTTAATTCTCATTTTAATTGATTTTAAAAGGTCTAATTACAGGAAGAGCAGTCTATTCTACATTGCCTACTTTTTGCATTTTTAAAAACATTTCACGGGCAAACTTTAATATAAAGCAAAGCAAATGTATGACTTTTGATCACTAAAATCTTTTAACATATTTAGACATTTCTTATTTATCAGAGCTGGAGTAGATTGACACAGTATTTTTTAAGGTGCACTGATTTGTTTCAGTAACAGTGGCTTCAAAAGCAACAACTAGCTGGTTTAGGTAAAAGAGGTCTAAAAATCCCAGTTATGCCAATTATAAGACTAACTGGTGAACAGTGAGAGGTGTAGATTTCTCCAAGAGTTGAAAGAGACCCCCAAAAAAGCAAAAATGGAAGTTCATACTGGAGCTAAATCATAGGAAACACAAGTCTCTCTTACACAAGCCTTTATCTTATCTTCACCACCACCAGCGTCAAGACTTCAGGGGATCCTGGCCTAATTCCTATCACCGCTGGGATTTCATGCTGCTGTGATGGGCCATCAGAGTCTAATCGCCAAATAGTGTAATTGAATTCTGACACAGAATAAATCATGTCCAATTACTTCTAATGATCTCTACTCACTTAACTACTAATGTGCACAATCCTTTCACTTTGATCCTACAGGAAACCTTTTGATGCTGTGGGTATTTAGTAAACTCATAAGCAGGACGCATGCAAACAGCTGGAAGCATCAAAAGAACTCTTAAAATTTTATAAAACTTTTTGTTGAGCCACATACATATTCTTACAGCTAGGTCTGCACAGTGGTATACCTGGTATATTCAGCATCATCCAGGTGGAAGGTGGACTGTGCCCATAAAGGAATGGACATCAGTATCAATACTAAAATAGGCTGTGCCATTTAAACAGTGCTTAGTTGAAGCTTAGGGGCCCAAAGTGTGCTAAGAAAATATCCCCCAAAGCCTGAACAATTGATAAAAGGCAGGATACCCTACCATCTGAGTATCGCAGCAGAAACTGAGATTTATCCTATTTGTCCAAATTTGTTGAGTTAGTGCACACTTGTATATCCTCAGTTTCCTAATCCTAGCTGACATTCAGAGCAGCTCTTCTGCATACCTTTGTTGCCATGAGTTCTTACTGTTACTGCCGTCCATTTCCTCAAAGCAGTCTGGCCATTCTCCTCTGCCCTCTATCATCAACAAGCCGTTTTCATCCAGAGGTGATATCCAGTGCTGCTCATATGATATCTTCTCTTTTTCTGACCCTATTCTGTAAACCCTCGAGGTGTTTAAGCAGGAAAATCCCTGTAGATCAGCATATTCTGAAATACCGAGACAAGCCCATCTGGCACCAACAACCATGGTGACAAAAAAACATGATTATCCTTGCAGCTGTTTTAGAACAACCACAGACGTCTGAACTGAAAGCAGAAAAAAAAGAGAACTACAGAAAATACACTATCCCGGAAAACATTAGGCCCCTGTTGAGCACGAGCTGTACGTATGAGTCAGTATTGAAAATGACTCTGACTGCAACATAAAACCCACGGACATAATCAGCCTCTAAATGACCAAGCTCACCTCAATATCCCCTTATGCTCTGTGAGCAGGTCAAAACTGAGTTGTAATACCAATAAATTGTACAGTGCCAATGGTAACATAGAAGCATGAAATAGATATTGATCCATATGTGTCCCTCTGTTTTCACCACGATCTTCTCTCTAGCAGAGCAAGATAATTATCCAGCAAGAGCCCACTTATATTTTCTGACAACGCAGAGTATGATTATGACACTTTTACATTAACTGAAAAGCAAACTTTTTAATGAACAGACTTAAAGCTGAGTCAGTTTGAAATGCAAATAAAATTAGGGGTCTGTAAACACTTAGCAGATGCAGCATTCCTTAGCTGTGCACAGTCCCCAACAACTGAGTCATACTTTTACAGCAGATGGATTTTTTTTATGCAAATAACCAACATCGGGGATACATATATATATGATAGTAATCTGTAATCCAACATTTCTGTTAGGACTTCGAATCTGGCTTGTTAAAGAGGCTGTCAGAAATAACAGTTATCAGTGAATAACTGTTGAGAGATAACTGTTATTAGTTTTAAACTTCAATAAACGCTTTCCAGATAATTTGTGTCATTCAAAGTCATTGCCGTTTCATGCATATAGATATCAGCTGGACTAGAAGGCGTTTATCATGTTCTTTTCACTCAGTTAATTCCGTTTTGTGCACTTTCTGTTTGCTTAAAGTAAATTATTTTCTATATTTAGTTCAAGCAATGACAACATAATGTCAGATTGCAGAATTTTCTATATTTATTCTATATTTTTTCTGGGAAATAGAGATAGCCCATATTATATGCGCCATGGGCCTCCGTCAACCCTCAGTGTCTGCTCTTATCACTGTGCATTTTCTGCAGATGATGAGGGCACAATGCTTCTTGACCCAATTGGACCACATTGCAGGAATGCTGCTCCATGCTGGCAATGACATTTAAAATCACAATGCTTATTGTTGAAGGAACTGAACCCTGACATAGGCCCAATCAGCAACATGGTCAAAACGGCCTCGTTTCTCCTGGCATTTTCCATGGCCGCTTCGGGAGAAAGGAGCTATTCTGCGACTATTAACGTAAAGCACCTGAACCTTAGTCACATATCAGAAGAACTCAAAATAATTAGCAGCAAGTTCCAAATCCTACCGCAAATTGCTGCTAATTATAGTGCAATTATGTGCTAAGAAATGTTACAGTCTGTAACACAGCAAAATGTTCAGGGTGCATAAATAATAATTTTTATAATAATTGAAATGTCTGACTCTGAAATGGGTGTATGGGTGCACAGGTTTGATTCATAAAATATGATAATTTTCTGTTGTATGCTTACTTTTTCTTGTCTTTTTTCTTTTTTTTCCCAGTGTTGCCGTGTGTCTGCGTGACATGAAAACTACGAAGGGTCTCTTGCGGCACCTTTTGTTCATGTTATGAAACATCCTGAATCAGAGCTAACTGGAATACTTCTTATTATTTTACATTTGACCCCAAGAGATGAAATTATTGTAGCTTGACAAAGCAACCAGAGCTCCAAAGTCTTCAGCGGATGGAAATATCAAATGAGTTAATTCCATTCACTGACTTTTTTCTTTTAGTCATCTTTTTCCCCACCCCAGGGTCAAGGATACATTCACATTTTTTAAGGCATCTAGACTTTTGGATCGAACGGGATTTATAAATAACGAACACTGAGATAACTGAGATTTCTGTAGCATTTGTAAATGTATTTACTGTTTAAAATGAGTTGTATTGTGCAGCTGTGGTCTCACTTAAGCAGCTAGAATAATCTCATCTGCTTCCCTGCAAATCTTAATGCCTCCATTGGATGTTCAATATTACAGATAGTTGGTGAAAAGAAGGGAAAACACTTTAGAATATCGGAGGTAAAGAGGACAAAGACACCTAACCGAATTCATTTACAAGAGTCTACTTTACATGCATGTATTTTTTATTATTCTTTGACATACTGACAATAGGTGTTTTCTTTATTTATAAGAACATATTGCACTCATTTTGAATAACACTGTGCCGTCTATGTCCTTCCATGGTCTTATGTTCCATTATAAAAGGGCTCGCCTCTTTCTCAAGGTGCCCAACCTTTTTCTCTTGGCTATAATAAAACATCCTTGGACATCTGAGAGTTTTACAGTATAAAATAATATAAATCTGGACCTTGAAGGTAAAACAAAAGGCAAAAGAAAACTACAGTATATATTATTTTCTCATTAAAGCCTCCATACAATGGATAATAACTGCTAAATAGATGCGCTCAGAGGAGTTCAGATGTGCACTGCCACAGCACACCCAGAGACCTTATTTCAGGCCAAGTCATGCATTCTCATTGGGTGAAAAGGATAACTAGGTCCCTTTTCAGACAGTTTTGTGTTATTTTTAAGCTTCCATCACTATAGAAACACTGAGGGAAATTCTCTCTCCAAGCAGGTTGCAGAGGACATATTCAGTGTCCAAATTATTGATTGCAATATGCTAAAAAAGCATGCATTAATTTCTTTAAAAAAAAAAAAAGAAGCTGTATAGAATTTTGTGGTTGCAACAGTTTCTGTGATAATACCATTAAACGATTCAGAGAATCCAGAGAAATCTTTGCTCACAAAACCTGTTTGAGTAGTTATGATCTTTGTGCCCTCAGGCATGACTGCATTTAAACACTAAAGAGATCTTAGTTACATGTATTGCTGCTTTTTCTTTTTTTTTTAGATGGTTGTATGCTTTGGCAAGCTTGGCCTTCAGACACTTTGTCACAAACCAGAATCCTATCCTTAAGCCTGGGCCTTGTTTCCAACCGTTGCCTTATTATCAGCAGCATCTGGGCACAGGCCGAGTACAAATGTATTGATTGTTGACGTCCTCAAATGGCAAGGGCCGAGAGAATGGTTACAGAAATGTAATTTCAAAAGCATGTAGACATCAAGATGAACTGAAATGCTGTTACGCTGAATGAAACACAAGCACACCCTAACGCATTTTTAAGAAAAGAAATCCTGGGTTTTCTCTGTACAGAATTCTGTTGGGAATAGCAGTAGCCGCTCACTTTTCTTCACTTCTTACAGATTGTGTGTGGCGTTTGAAAAAACAAAGGAATATTTGTGTGCATGAGTAGACACACACACACACAAACACAGATGCACACGCCCACAGAGATATGCGCACAATATGTAATGAAAAGAACATATTTCATACAGCATTGACCTCCATCTAGTGGCAGAATGGATTCCGCTTGAATGCATTAAGATTAATGATGAAGCCCCCGTAACACGGTGGAGACAAGACTGTACTGTAGCTCTGCTACAACAGATTGAGCTACAGAGAGCAGAACAGACCACAATAAATTATAGCAGAACAGAACATACAGGACAGCACAAATGAACAGTGTATTTCATTAAATGCACAAAGCTTGAAGCTTGAACTGAACAGAACTACTTCATCTCCAGTGATTATTTTTTGTTACATGTCGTGCTTTCTGTCATGCTTGTTTTTTACCATTTCTGTGTCGACTTTATCCTTGGGTCTCTTCTGCCTCTCTTTCTGCCAGCCTGTCTCTATGTTTCTGTTTTGTGCCTCTTTTTTGTGTGGTTTTATTCATTCAGCCCCTACAAAACGGAGCAATATGTTCATTCAAATAGAAACGGCAGAGATTTGAACACCCTGTTACATCACATGGAGCAGCTACGGTAGCTTATCTGTTACACAACTTTCCACACATATTTGCAAGTAATTTTGCTGAAGTAAAAGCCCATTGCTCAAATGGTGTATGCATGAAAAAAAAGGATTTTTCTGCCTAGTGAGCACATTCAGATCTCAGTGACTCAAAGCAGTTTAATAGCTGCTTTTGAAGTAGTTGTAGTTGCATTTGTATAGATCACATCATGACCATTTACATGTGAAAGCTACGTAAGACTACAGGCTCAAGTGAACACCCAAGCTTGTCAACTGCCAGCAATGCAAAGTTCACATCAGTCCCCGACAGTTCGATGCAGTTTTCTGCACTGCCGAAACATTCCCAGTTTTGGTGCTGCTGCCAAAAATCCCCCTTTTAATAATTAATAATTATAACTAAATTCAAAGTGGTGTATAAACACAGGGTTATTGAAAGGAGGTGAGTTAAGAAGAAACAGTCAGTGCATCGTGGAAAGCCGCCAGCAGCCTAGGCCTACTGCAGGATAACTAAAGGAGGATTCAGGGTCACCCGATCCAGCGTTTACTGTAAACATTTAAAAAAGGAAAGTCTCATCTTAAAAGTAGAGAGGGTGTCTGTTTCCCAAATCCAAACTGGGAGCTGGTTCCACAGAAGAGGGGACTGAAAACTTAAGGCACTCCTTCTCATTCAGCTTTTAAATACCTTAACAACTACAAGTAAACCAACAGTCCCACAGATTCTTACACAAACTATATTTACTTTAAATCACACCTTTTTTTTTTTTAAGGAATTAAACATCAAAGTAAAGGGTGCATGCAGTTTTCCAACTGATTGTGCCCTATTGTCAGTTTGTCTGGGTTCACTGTTGATTCCTTGTGTTTTTTCCTATATTCCTTGGCCTTCGTCCCACAAACTGACCTTTTTTAAACAATCCTTTAGTCCCCATTTGGCTTCCTTTTTGAGCTGACATTAGAAAATGATGAATAAGCTTTTTTAAGTATTGCCACGATTTAATTAATTGTGATGCTTAGGAGATATAAATATTAGAATGCTATTGGAGATTATTTATCGAAGTTTCAGGAGCAGGACCACGCCTCCAAACACGCTCCTTCCGGCTGTCATCTATATATGTTCCCCCAGTTCTGTA
>VUQG01041292.1:0-26158 GCA_015106755.1 Etia nguti | reverse complement strand
ATCTTCCACGCATTTCCTGATAAATCCGCAGACTGAGTCTGTGTACTCATCGATGCCGTCAGCAGCCGCGTGAAACATTTCCCAGTCCCCCTGATACCTTCCTTGCTTCAGGTATTTGAGCAGGCATGATCATGTGGTATAATGTGTATGCACTGTAATATCATAATCTACGTTTAATGCTGCAGGGTTCTTTTCCTTTTTGCCACAGCTAGCGCATCATTTTCCTGTGTTGTTTTTGGACACTCACTGCTTCACACTCAAATAATAATAACAATAATTAAATGTGAACAATTGTTTATGGTCTTCTGATATGTTGCAGCCGTTTTCATACATGAACTCTGAAAAATATCTCATCCTTCCATTTCATATATTGCACAGTCTTTTCTTGCATGTAGCACAAAGCAGGAAATGTTTTGCATAAGATGCATGTGCACGACTGAAAACACTCTGTGGTTTTAGTGAGTGAGCGGCTTGGATATACATTGCAGTGGCCATCTTCCTGACATATGAACCGGAATATTACCCTGACATCTCACAGACCTTTTATTAGGCAGCTAGAAGCCTAAAGACCGGCTAATATCCTGTCTGACTGTGTTGGAAATTTGCATTCTCACTAGGACTCCAGAAGAGACTCCAGAAAAGGAATAGGTAGTTGTATTTTAATTGACCAGCCTTATATTTCCAGACAGCATTTTCAGGCCACACTGGGCGTGGAGACAGCAATAATACACCCGAGTGCAGTGATAAGGCATTACGACTGGACCCACAGACGCTACCAGCTGCAGCCGTGTTGGCGATGAAGAAACATTGCTGATGCTCTTAAACCTTGAAGAATGAAAGTGAAGATAACTTGATATCCGACCTCCCTAGGCTGATGTGTAATGATCCTGCATGACTGACACTAAAAAAAAAAGGATTTTCTATGAAATGATAGTCTGACTCTCAATATAGTGGCTTTAATCAGGCCCACTGCGAGTAATATTGCCTATCTTCTTTTCAGACTCAGCTTAGATCTCATATCACCTCACCTTTGGGGAAAAAATAAATTAAAATGTTGGCAATGACTTTTTTTCCCCCCTCTGCCGTTGTGTACTGATGGCAGATATCAGAGGCTGCTTTGCTTTTAGCTGGGATGACAAGCACACTCATTCAATGTCAAAGCCTCCAGGGCTGTATTAATCAATGGACATTATCCCAAAATCACATTAATGGTTCTTACTTACAGCTAGCCAGTAGAGTAATCATTCAGTACAGGTGCTTGTCACCAAGGCTGTCACTGGAGGACTAATACTCAGCTGTACTGGTGAAGACAAGAGGGT
Organism: Etia nguti; assembly: GCA_015106755.1. Classification (NCBI taxonomy): domain Eukaryota; kingdom Metazoa; phylum Chordata; class Actinopteri; order Cichliformes; family Cichlidae; genus Etia; species Etia nguti. The sequence continues at coordinate 24,839 of VUQG01041292.1, read as the reverse complement.
GAACAACCCAGACATTCCCACCCATTGAACTAAATCCAAATAGAAACCCTTTAAAGCATTCAAATTACAAAATATTATTAATTCCATTCGGTAGACAGGTGTCCCATGGGAAATAGGTTATTATTATTATTTATTTCCCACTGTGAAAAATTGTAGGCTACTACTCAGCTACAGTGGAATTCCCACTCTTGGCCCTGACACAGATGTCTGCTCTCTTTCATGTGCAAATACAAGAAGACATTTGTCAGTGCCAACTACTCAGAGCTCAGAATTACACAAGTTAAGATGAGATGAAGTAAAATTTTAAAAAATACTGAATTTCAAGATGTCCACTGAATCTGAAGGCTGCAGACTTTCTTTTCTTTAATTCGAATAATTTAGGAAAAGAGATTTCGGCTATATTTTTGCTTTTGGCTCTGTCTAATGCAGTGGTTCCCGAACCTTTTTCTTGTTAGGCCCCCCTTTGTTTTACAAGAAAATCCCCCCCCAGTACAAACACATCTTCCAACAACACACACCCATTTATTGTTTTCAAACTCCACTGCAGTTTATTTCACACCTCAAACCTTTTGTAAACAATTAAACAAACCAAAGTAAACTGCAGTAAATTACAGGTAGCAATAAAATAAACTGCTACCTCTTTTATGCTACGCCCACACGTACACGGGTATTTTTGAAAATGCCGCTTTTTCTATGCGTTGGGGCCTTTGGTCCACATGTAAATGATGTTTTGAGTCACTGAAAACTGAGATTTTTAAAAACTCCTGCCAGGGTGGAGATTTTCGAGAACTCAGTTTTTGCGTTTACGTGTGGACGAGGAATGCTGAGATTTAGTCACGCAACGTCAAAGGTGTGTGTCTTTTTTGACGTCACGCTGTGCTGGCCTCCTCCATTAATTTTATTGACAAATCAAAAACCTGCTGTCACTGTTTTTCTTGTGTAATTTGACATACCATAGCCTTTTCTCCCCGTTGCCCATCCTAACATGTTGATTATACTTCTGCGTCAGCTCTACATCGTAACTTATGCCTTAACAGGAACCCCATTTTAGCCCTGCGCTGCAATCTTCTACGTAACCTGCACCTCCTGAGAAATGTAAACTACAAATTTGGTCGACACATACCACAATGACATGAATGGAGTGGAAGGTTGGGGTGTAGTGATAAAAGGAGTTTCTGTTACTGCGTAAGTTAGGTTTAAGCTTTAAGAATGCCTTCTTGACATCTACCCTTTAGTTGAGAACATGTCTGATAAATCATAAGGTGAACAGAAGTTGGGTCTACTGAAGGGTCAGCCAGATGCTTCTCCCAGATTCTGCGTCAGGTCTTTGCTGGATTTTTACCCCCCTATGTTTTTAAGGAGGCTACTTTTAGATATTGTTCCTGTGGCTGCACCTTGTACTTTTGTTCTCTTGTCCAGTTTCCTCTTGTTGATAGCCATACTGCATACCATGGTGATTTGCCAAATTTTCAGCTAACAGTTACCACTTTGTTGATGCAAAAATGCTTATCTTTTACATTTGTTGTAGAATTACAAAAAAACTGTCTGAAAATGAATGAAAAGGCAACAAATGTTCAAAGAAAAGCTTTGAAAAACCTTCATAATGCCTGGAAAATTACTGCTGGCTGTCTGTCTGCTTGGAAGCAGAAATGTGGAGCAGCTCAAGGGTTTTGCACAGTACTGTATATGCAAGCATGAACAGATACATGCATACATCCATACAGACTATTAGATATTTGTATTTATTTTCATTCGAAAAGGGCAGATAGTTTAGCACAACTAGACAGGATTATAGAAGACAAAACAGGAAACGCAGTTGAAAAATCCATAATTTTATTTTCTGTTAAGCTTAAGTATGTTAATGTTAATGTTCACCTTTTCAGCCTTTCTTCTTTTTTCTTTCTTTTTTTTTCTGGCACATTTATGACATTTTCACTGAATTATGTAGAAATTGAAACACATCAAATTGACAACACATGAAAACAGATTTTACTGGTTTTAATTAACCACTATAGCTGCAGGCTTTTCTTTTGAGTGTCATTATGAAAGCACTGCTCAGAGGACTGAAAATAAACATGGATGTTGCATAAATTTGAACACTGGCAATTAAGGATATACCAATTATCCAACTGTCTGTGTGGTAATGAAAGTTAAAAAAACATTTGCATGATTGAATATGACCAGATTGCTATTTTACAGAAAAAAATCTGGTTTTTTGTCGATCTATTAGCTTTATATGAAAATGTCTGGTGAGTGGCCTCATTGTGAGAAACACCTAGCCTTCCCAAGAGATAAAAACATTTCTATCCTGCACCACTGAAACACTCAAACCAATTAGAGCTGGATGACTCATATGCAGTGAGCTGCTGGGTACATGAAATGGGACATAACTTCCTCCACAGCAGCCCCAATCTGATTGTCTTGGTACAAATTAGACAAACACCATGTTATGCAGTTTGTCATTCAGTCACCAATATTCTAGACTACTGGAAATATCCCATACGTAGAAATACCAGAGTGCAGCGATGACAGTCATTACAGTACATGGATGTAGATCATATTTTATGCATGCAAAGCGCACACATACTTCAAAGGTTTGGCAATACTTACTTGTCATGCAGTTATTTATTTTTGTGCTGCAATTTCAAACAGAGAAACTGGAAACACAGAATGAGTAGCATGTTTTTTAATCCATTACATTATTGTGCAGCATGCAAATATATCTATATATATGTGTATATGTGTGTATATATTTATATATATAGTTAGATATATATATCTCTATATATTTATATCTATAGATATAAATATAGAGAGATGTATTCAAAAATATAAATAAATAAATTCACTACATAGTAAAATGTTTTAAATGATTTTGATATTTAAGTCAATATACCGCCAATAATTTTGTTCTTTTTTTCGGGGAGTGGTCAAGGAAACAAAAATTAAGTAAGTTAATGGATATGAGATGTTAGCCATTTTATAACTTCTATATGGCTCTTTATCAATCACTATGTTGACAAGCTAGTTGCTAACTGAAAAGTAATACATGGCTAATTGAACTGGTCATTGAATTTGAAGGCTGTAAATCCAAAACAGTGGGCTGAAAGATGCTAAAATGCTCTTGTTCCCGCCTTTAAGAGTAGGGGAGTCTCTAAGAACAAACCAGGCTTTAGCATATCCTCTAAAAGTAGCTTCTAGTCGTTGACACAGGCAAACATTTCAATAAAAAATACACTACACATTTTACCAGAGTAGTGAAGTAATGGAGAAAAGCTGTCCTTGCTCTTTAAAACTGTAGGCTTGCCCTGTTTAGGCAAATGAAATGTGGTGTCAGGGCAGGCAGTGTGATGAATTGATCTGAATCTGTTCTTGGTGGGGCCTCTCCACCTCTGCCTGACATGTACATGGCCCACATTCAAATGCAACATTATATATCTTTGGCCTCTCAGCCCTGGCTTTCACCAGAGTGAAAATCTAGGACACCACAGACCTGGCTAGGTAATAAGCATGAATGTTCTGTGTGCAGTTCACTGACATCATGGTGCTGGCTGTACTGAGGGCAAATAACACCATTACTTTCCTCTCAGACCCATTTGCAGCTCCTGTGATCATGACTACTTTGTGCAACATAAAAGAAAAACACAGCAAAACATTTTTTCCACCTTTTACCTCTCACTTATTTTATTCTTTAAACATAAGGAAATGTAGCTGAACTTTTAAGTAGGTTATGACAAAAAATCATATTGATAGTCGATGTATGGTTTAAACAAGTAGAGTTACTTCCAGCTTATCATGTGTCGTAACATGATAAATTCTTTTTGATTTTTTTTTCTGTTTTATTCTTGAGTTAAATATCTTTAGAGTTTTGACTTCTACATTGACTAAAATGAAATATATTTGAAGATTCTGATTGACCTTCTTTACTATTTTTATATTTGATTGATTTAATGTCAAAAGTCTTTCTTCTAAAACCCTAAAACAAATTTCTGTCAATTGAAAATACAAACTCAGACATTTTTACTATCGATGACTTAAAAACTTTAATATTTGTCTCATTTTGTAACTATGAAGCTATAAATATGCAAATTTCCCCAACTCACTATAGCCACTTCCCAACTCAAGTTCTCGTGCTGCTTGAAAGGCGAGATAACGTTGGTCCACAGTATGTGTGAGAGGACTCTTCAATGTTTAGTTTGAAAACCTGAGCATTTGAAGCAAAATGACCAAAGTCAGCCAAATCCTAGCTGCCTGCAATCTGCTTATTGGAAAACTACTTGGTACTAACTATTAAAACTAAACAAAGCTGTTGTACACCGATAGCAGTGTACCGAGCTGTCATCAAGAGTCAAATTATTTTAAATTCACTCTTCTCTTGGCCCTTCTGTCTGCTGGATGCACTGTGTGTCGGGGGGGGGTTCCATTTTAGTTATAAAATTAACATTTTCAGTTGTATAAGTTCATAATTGTTCTCTGACGTTGCAAACCAAATTTGGGAAAAGTTGGGGGAATCACTTTAAACGGCACGTGGGAGCGGCGGGTTGAGAAAAAGTAAAATTCTGCTACAACCTGTCGTCACAACCGAACACCTACAATAACATGAACCTCGCTGAAGGATAATTCACATTGTAGGACAATCACAGGGAGCCTTTTACTGCTCCTCCCCCCTCTTTCCGACACAGTACACCTAATGTGACTTCAGCTTTAAAGGAAATTAATACATTCATTTCCATTTCTCAATTCATCACAGGTTCCTTGCATTTTTTAGTAATTGATTTGTATGCTAAGTGATTTTTCTCTCGTCATTCACTATTGGCCTTGAAGTATTTCACCAGGTTAAAGCATCTCAGCCCTTATTACAATATAACACAATGTATGCCCGAGGGAGGAAACGACTGAGCAAATATGTCTCTGTCAGCTGCCTTTACAGGAACATTTAATGCCATATTTTCTTGGTGTTCTTTGACTCTTTGAGTTCCTTTCTTCCATTTTCTTTGTTTATTTTCTGTCGCAGCTCACTGTTTATTTTTACTCCTGCAGTCTAAATGGCATTTGCATGTATTGTGAGGTGCAGGCAAAATTGCTGATGAGCATCATTAGAGCGTTTAACCATCCAGTTCAGTCATATAAATAAATCAGTGAAGGATATGTTGGTGGGGGGCAATCAGCGCAAACATTTTCTTTCCACTGCACCCAAACAAAAAGCCTGTTCCATTGTTCAGCAGCACATCCGTGAAAGGGAGAAAATCACTGTCATCACCAACAACTTCCAGGGAAAAGCCCACAACGTAATGTCAGCAGCATAATATCCAACAGCGGAAGGTGATGAAACTCCACACAGATTACTCCAGACAGTTGATTACTGCATCGCCCATGATGATGATTTACAACATCTCCGACAACGCATTCATCAGTGTTTGTTTTACACACACAGTCTTCATATACTCTTTGCAGCTAAACAGGGAAGCTGACACGCTGCATCTTACCTGTTGTGCGTCACACATCCATTTGAGAGATGACTTGTGAAGACCGAGCAGTGAACAATATGCTTGCCTGCATATCACCGACTGTCCTGCTGCTTGTAAATGGGTACAGTCTGCACCCCCCTTCGCCCCCCTCCTTTTTTTTTTTTCTTCTGAAATCAATCCTCATCTACTCAACAGTGTCCTGGATATTAAAACATGAAAATGGTTTGCATAATGGATCACTTCAAAACATCATTAACGATGCATGCATTCACAACTCATTGAATTTGCCATTATTCATGTGACTTATATAATTATCTGATGGGGGCCTTGTATTTTGCGAATGCCGTGTTTTTGCTGGAAATTGACTTTTAAAATTTTTTTTTTTTTTTACATGATTCACAGTATTTCATAAGATTATACGATATATTTCTTTTCTCGAACTTGACACAGACACAAGGTTTTCATTTCATCTATTGTTAATACAAATGTGTATTTCAATTCTATCACAGTCGCAGAAGAACAAAATATAATTACAAGTTGACGTTCCAGACAAGATGAATGCTCTTGATCTGATTTTGAATTTCATCTACTTGACATCTCTGCAGTCACCCACTTACGTGTGATGGCAAATTAAATTAATTTGAGCAATTTGTTTTGATTGCTTCCAAAGTTAAATGCACTTTCTTTCTTTTTTCCTTTTTAACTTTGTCTTTGTTCACACTTAATGCACTGGAGTTTAAGCGTTCTTTAAATCGTTGCCCTTTCAGTCGTCTTTTAATTCAAGACCATGATTACCATTTTTCTTAAAATGTGCAGGAATTCGCACAAGTCGTTAAAGCATCTTAGCCAAGAGAGTCTTATAAAATGACAGTTGATTTACCATTATCCTGTAATTGCGGCTTGCAGCTGTACAAAAAACAACAAAAAACCATCTTGCTTCAATTCTAGTAGTAATTTTAGACTGTTAGGCGGATCATTAATTCACTTTGAGGACTGAATTAATTTTTTTTTAAAAATGCGTGTTTGTAAAATAAAACGCAGTGAACGGCCGTGCTGTGACCTAAACTTGTATTGTAGATTTTCACATTAAATCATCAGTGTCATTCACACACACAAAGATCATAACTTGCAGCTTTTATTCATCCTCTTTTCTCAGTTATTCGTTCTGATTTCGGCGTCGTACTTTAAACAGCAGACAATATTTCAAACAAATTAGGTACAGAGGATCACACAGGGATACAGAGTTTGTTCTCTTCATCTGTTCAGAAGTATAGTTTTGGTCTTCAAACAGAGCGTCTTTGTATGTTTCAAAAGTCTAGATCAAAGAAAAGATGATCAAGCATTTTTTTTTCTCCCTTTTTTGCACTGTGAGCCCTTAAACGTTAGAACAAGATGCCTGGGGAAATGTGGTGAATAAACTGTAACTTTTTTTTTTTTTTTTAAAAGATACAACATAAAAGTCATTTTACTAACTTTGTGATGATGATGTATTACCGCTGCGCCGGCATGCGGCCAGGATTCAGCATGGGAGGAAAACTTGAGCGACCAGACGTAATTTTCAATCTCAGGTTTATAGTCCTGTGTTCATACATCTGTTTTGTGGTTGGTTTTTTGCAATGTTAAAGGCTTTTTTAGGTTAGACCACTATTACTTTCTTAAAATCAGAGAGGAATGATGAGAGCATGATTAATTCCTACAGTCAACCAGAAATACATTAAAAATATGAGGGAGTTAAATTCTGGGCCACTTTTTGATTTTCTCCTGAAATCACTCTCGAAAATGTTTTGTCACAAAAACAGCCTCTAATATTCATGCAAAAATTCATACATACTTCTCATGTGTTAACAGTAAAGCAGAAGTGTGCGTTTTCTCCCCATGACTGCACTGCTCCTCTGTAGCGCCACACTCTTTGCTTTAATTTCACTACAAAGATACACAGCAGAGCTGAAATGAAGTGTCTAAATTGCCCATACACGCAGGTATGAATAAGAGTGTGTCTGTCTCTGACAGTCTATTAGTTACAAGTGTGCTGACAGGAGTGTAATAAACATGGTGCAGTCTCAAGAGCGTCAACCCTCAGTGACTTTAGTTTGAATCAAAAGAACACTTGGCAACTCTTGCCAAACCTTTGCCCATGTAAAGTGCACTGCTGTTTTCCAATCCGCACTACAACATGTTATTCTTCTTTTAGATTAAGGCGATCCCATCTGCTGTTTTTTTTTAGCTGCAAACATTTGCTGGAGTGCTCGTGCGGTCCTCAGCAGCTACGGGAAAGCAAGTCAGTGTCATAATTCGATTATGTGATAAAAGAAACTGCCATTATCAGTGCGCTCTGTGCGTGACTGTGCTGTTGTCTGAAAGCTTCACTTCTTTTCTTTCTCTTTGAAAAAGCATAACTGCGGAAACTGTAAATATGGTTGAAGCAATCAGCAGTAGGACAGCAGAGTTCAGCCTCTGGTGCTCTCAGACAGCACGCGGTGCTTGTTCGCATGTTAATTGGTTAAACCCGCAAGGCTGAGAGCACAGAAAATCCTGCTGACTGTGTCATGTTGCTGCAGAACGTTACCTACCTTTTCTTAAGTGTCATTTACAAAAATAAGTCACGTAAAGAGAGTGCTGTGGAGTGAACTGGTGCTGGACATGGGTATAGTTTGTGAATATGAATCTATTAGGAGAACATCGCATTACAAATATACAAGACAAGTGCGTGCTGCATCTTGTCTGCAGCATTAAGTACACTTACTGCCAAAGTCAGAAAAGATTACTCATACATTATTTTAAATGTTTGCATCTCTTGTTTGCAGATTAATGAGCATCACCAGTATAAAAGTGACACAAATCCAGAGAGACAGATGCCAGATTCAGCTCCAGCTGGATCTGGAACAATGTCAGTCTCAGACTTGTCAAATTGCTACTTAATATAAACTGTGTAGAAATGAACCTTAAGGTGGTGTCAGATTCCCTTAGAAGTGAACAGTAGATGCTGAATTCTGGATGAAATTTAAACCAGCTTTTGCACATATTTTGAGCTTACTTATCGAGAGGTACTATATATGTATTTCTACTCTGATACAACTATTCCATTTTTCTTTTTATGGGGATTTGATATATTTTTAATTCATTTAATATACATATAAATAAATATATGCAGCCATGAGCTTGTTACCAAGCAACAGTTGATCTGTTTGGGAGTACCGGCGCTCACCAGTGCTGATGCTGAGGGAAGAAATGTATGAAATTTTGTAAAGTTACTTTAAAGATTTGGAGCTCTGAAGAGTAGATGAGGTGCTATTGTCGCAGATGTACCCTCCTTCTCTAAAAATAGGATTGTCACTTCTATCTCATACTGAGATGGAAGAGCTGGTTTTTATCTCCTGGTCTTCACGTCTAAATGTGCAGGAGGCTTTTTTTTTTCTAAAGTAATGTCATGAAATTGCTCCGGTCTGTCCAACCAACTTTCCTTACAATATATAAAAGAGGAGGAAAAGAAAGCTCACATTTGAGAAGCACGTTCTGCAACATGTTCTTTATTTTCTTTAACAAAATTCAGATACTCGTGTTCATTTTAGGTTTCTATTAAATCACTGTTATTTCTATTGTGCAGTCACTCCCCTTGACAGTATCAGATTTACTACGTCTGTGCAGCAAATCCACAGCTTTTAATGCACTGATACAAGCTCAGTTTACTTTCCTTTTTTGTAAGATCAACAATCCCAGTCTTGATAACAGATTTGGGAACAGCATTAAGGTAATATTTTCTCTGGGAGAGACATGGAGCTCCTGCCTGTCTTTTAAGATGTTGACACAAACAGGCGTTAAAAAAAAAAAAATCAGATAACATTACGCTGCCTGAATGGTTAATTTAACCCTAATAATCAAATATATTTTTTTCACTTTTCTTTCCTGGAAACCAATTGTACCTTGCATGCAGCTCCTGTTTTGCTCCTCAAATTTGTATAACCACAGACCCTCAGTAGCTTTTCATTACTTTGGCTGATTACCTAACAGTCTAACAAATGGCTCATGTTTGCGATTGGCTCATTTCACTTATGAACTAGCGAAGGCAAAAGCAATCACACAAACTGGTGGGTGGCTGCCAGGCGGCTCCTGGGAATTTCAGACAGTTATGAGATATTAGATGGGTCTTCATGGAGTCTAAACTCTGTTAATAATTTGGATAATAGGCCAAGTAGATTAACACTGCCTCTTGCATCTTGCAGCCACTTCTCACACTCTGCTCAGGTTTCATTTTGTACAAATGAGTTACAAAAGGGAAACTGTTTGATCATCTGTTTAAGTAGTTCCTGCTTAAAGAGAGGTACGGTGTGTCCACCGCAAACTGAAAGGTTGGGGATTTAATCATTAGGTATGCTATGGCATGCTATCACTGGAGTTTGATTTTATATTTAGTCCCAGGCAGCGCAGTGGACTGCTGTTTAGTACCATCGCCTCACAGCAAGAAGGTACTGGGTTTGAATCCAGTGGCTGGCTGAGGACTTCTGCATGGAGTGTGAATCGGGTTTGTCCGGGTCTTCCGGCTTCCTTCCCCAAAGACAATCATGGTGATCCTAAATTGGCTGTAGGTGTGAATGGTTGCTTCCGTATCTGTGATTGATCAGTGGTGTACCCTGATGTTTAGCGCCAGGCTGATCAAGACCCTGAAGTGGAAAATGGATGGATCATGGCTATGATCCACTATCTCCATTTAACATACAAGAATGAGTTAAGAGACTACCCTTGTAGCTTTAAAGAAAAAAAACATGTGTACAATGTGCTGGGGAATTATTCTGCTTGATTCACAGAGTATGTGCATCTGTGATGTGCAGATTGTGGATTCTTTTTCCAGCCATGGACCACCGCCACCCACTTGAATGTATTTCAACTGCCATGCGTGAAGTAAACTATAACCTTAAGTACTATAATTCTGATAATTACCATTTAGCAGAGAGAGGCTAAAATCAGCTCACAGAGAACTAAACATGCTTCATACTCAGTTCTCTCATCCCACTGTTTCTCTATTGTCTGTCATGCAGTGGTAGCATACTGTGTGTGACAGCATGTTTCTATTCAGAAAATGGATTGATTGGATTGTGTCAAGAAGCAGGCAGATGTGAGCAGCTGGTCGTCCATGCTAAATGGGCCCGATCACAGAGCACATTGTGTTGTTTTCAGAGATGAAAAGCACTCGTGAGATCAGACATAATGCAAAGTGACCGCTTGTCAAGTCAGGTGTTGCCAAAATCAAATAGACTCCAGAATCTTGAGATTTAGCACCTGAATAGATTGTCAGCTGTTTGATGGGACGTGTGCCAAACAGCCTCCCACAATCTGGAAAGAAACACATTAAAGTGAAGTGAAATCAAAAAGGAGATCACAAACTAAAACTTAGTTCTGCAACAGTTCTGTGTCTTTTAAAGTTAGTCCTTCATGTTTCTTTCATTAACACTTTGGAGCCTGAGATGAATTCACAGATGAACTGTGAATTTGTACCATAGCTTAATTTCTGAGATCTTTCACTGTTATTGAAGCTGAAGATGTCAAATGAAGCTAAATACTGAATGTATTTCTTACATTTAGGCCTTTAAGTTATTGGATAACGACACTGTAGACCACCACAGTGGATTCTGAATCATCTGAAAATGGGGAACTGCTAAAAATGTCTATAATTCTTAAAAAGTTGATGCAATTATTTTGTTAATCACCTTGAATTAAAGCTAAAAGTCTACACTTCAGTCTTGATTGATTGAAGCGCAGACCTCTTGATTGTTTCATTTAAAATCCACTGTGGTGATGTACAGAGCCACAATGAACCACAAATAACAGAATGCCATTGTCCAAATACATATATTCATATATTCACCAGTCACTACTGATCAGTCAGGACTGACACTGCAGCTGTTGTTAATGAGGTTAGCTGGTAGCTTTTTAAAAATCTAAAATAATAATAATACATTGTCTCAAAAGAGCAATTTAAACTTTTTGCCTGACAGAATTGTTGTTGTATTATAATTTCCAGTCCACAATATTTGCGCGTGTGTCAAAAAGAGATCTTGTGATTCTGCATTTGCCTTTGGAAATGCGTTTTGTTCTTGGACATTGACTTTAATCCAATCTGACTCTAGTGCTAATGAGTTCATTACCATGGGAGTCAGATTCTAATGTAGGGTTAGCAGTGCTGAGGCCAGGATGACCTTACCCATCTATTCTGTAGTGGGGAGAGCTCTGGGCTATATTAATAATGATTTATTGGGAAAGAAAGATGTAGTTGCCAAAGAATGAGAGGTGTCTTGAATACCATAGAGACTGATCAATGCATTAGCAGGCTGATGCATGTCCTCCGATATAAAGATAGCAATAATGAATGCAAAATGACTGAGAATTAGTGGTTTATCAGTGGTTCAGTGTTGTTATATTTTCTTACTGTATATGTTTTATTTAAAAGCTAGAAGCTTTTCGTGAGGCTGAAGTAGACCTAACACAATATTCACACGTTATTATCTTCGAAGTTGATGTAACGTCGACACATTTTGGGTTGTTTATGGCACCCAGATCATTTTAGTTCTGTTTTAGTCTGCAGTTCCTGGCAGGAAAATCAGGCTCATTAGCCGCTAAATGTTGCACTATGTTCACCAGCCATTTGATGCTAAGCAGGTACTGTAACGTAAAAACAAAATGCATGACTGCCGCGGCTGAGAAATCTGCTGATAGGAGCAGCAAGAGTGAACCAAAATCATTAAGGTGTGTGCTGCAAAACATTAAAAAAATAGGACTTTAAAGTTCTGTCGAGCTGAAGGTAGCGGTAAATAATCCAGCTTCATTCTAGCTGTGCCTCAATATTGAATTCATATTCAACATTTTAGTCCATCAGCAGGCTACGACGTTTCGTGATATGCAATGAGGCAGATATAAATCAGAAACCTGTTCAAACTCCCTGCCACCTTGCTGTAGTCTTGCATGACTTATCAAGTATATTAAATGCCCCATCCCCCCTGGCACATCCTGCTCTTACTCTTTTCTCTTATCTAATTCTGGAAACACTTACCTGTGTATTGAGCTCTCACTCTCTGGCGTTATCAAATCTAATTTTCATAAATGCCGTCACTCTTCTTTATCAAATCTGCATCTCTCTGCCCACCCCACTCGCATTCATCCTTGTGTTTTAGTAAATGTGCCTTGTGTAAGTGCTCTCACTCTTGTTTGTCTATAAAAATTTGTGCCTGCCAGCTCGGTTCACAAAGCTGTTCCATAAAATACTGTGGAGTCCCAGCGTCTGCTCTGGCAGTGTAAGTAATTTCCTGTTATACAGCATTTTTCAGAAGGATGGGCTTTATTTTTTTAAACACTTTGTCACAAGCTACAATCCATCACATTTAAGCTGGTAAAAAAAAAAGAATCATTTATTTAAAGGTAAGATATGGACAGAGACTAAATATTTAAGGAAAAAAAATTATGCAGAACTCCAAGAAAGTGACGTACAAACTTAGATGACACATTATGTGACTCAAATATAGGCTGCCATAGTAAGTGTGGGAATATGGTTTAAGTCGATGTCACTGCCAGTTTAAGAACACTTGGATAAGTCTGGAGAAGCAAAACAACCAAATTGGGGCAAGAAGAGCCACAGCACTATCTCATGTGGGGAGAATGTGCCCGGAGCAAGGAGAAAAAGCCAGCAGGCCAAATAGGACCAGGCAGAGGTCTTGTCCCTGCACTCTGAGGTGCTGTTACAGAAGCAATGAGATGAGATGGGCAGAAAATTCCCCACCAGCCAACCAACCATGCTCAACAACACGCAAGCAGGCAGAGCCCCTCAAGCAACAATTAGGTTATCAAGTGGTGTCTGTTGTTTTTACTTACCCCAGGTAAAGTTGTGTATCATGACCCAATCAGGAACTATGTTATTTTTTTATTATTCAAATTCTTTTTTAATATGTTTATATTATAGTCACTTAGACTAAATTTCACTGGTGCTTCCTCATTTTGTGTACACAATTTTCAGTTGTTATTATTGCGGTATGAGACGTTAGCACAAGATCATTTCAATCTACAACAAATTATGTTGTTTTTTTTTTAATCTTTAATGAATAAGTAAATCTAGTGCTTTCAACTTCATCGTTTTACTCATTATTGAGTTTATACTTTGTCGCTTTCTAAACTGTGTAATCCGAATGGATGTAAAATGTATCTGCTAATGAAATAGAAGTACACCAAATATTTTTATGTTACTTTTTGTAGACATGAGCCACAAAGTCGAATACAAATCTGCTAGCTTGACCTCTGAGGGCAGCGGACAGTTTTGAGGGGGTAGTGGAGTAGGAAAAAACAGATGTCCAGTTCAAGACTTCCAGTGGGTGAAAATAAGACTATTGGCAAAGCTTTAACTCATTTGCTGTTCAAATTAATGCAGCCAAGTCCTTCTTAAAGTGGTTTGGACAACACATGCAAATCTAATCTAATTTAATTCTGAAAATCTTCTTCAATGTCTACACATTCTATTTAATTCAGTTTTTATTTATGTAGCGCCAAAACCCAACGATGATTGTCTCAAGAGGCTTTATATCAAATATTGTAAATACCTTACAATAATATAGAGAAAACCTCAATAATCAGATGAACCCTATGAGCAAGCAATTGTCAACAGTGGGAAGGAAAAACTCTCTTTTAACAGGAAGAAACCTCCAGCAGAACCAAGCTTGGGGGTCCTGCCATTTCCTGTGACCGGCTGGAGGCGAGGAAGACAATTCTGCAATCCTATGTAGATAAGCAAAATTAAATTCAAATAACAATATACTGTAGATATTTATTTCTGCTTTTATTTGATGATTATTGGTTAGTTCTTGTTGGTAACACAAAGAAGAGAACAAGAGTGTTGATTGTCAGGAAATATAACAAAGTATAATGTGTACAGGAACCTATTTTCTAAATCATAAAGCTCATTATCGTACGCTTGCTCCCCCACCTACTGAATTCCACTCCAGTGCTTCCCTGCTGTGGGTATGATTAAACATCTGTGATGCTGACACCAGAGGGCTGCACTACAATGCGGTGCTCGGAGTATGGATATTATACACTACTATATGATGCATAAAATACTCCTAGCCTTTTGGATTGTACTTTTCTTTAGCTTGCAATATAAACTGGTTCCTTGGCTTTACATTTCAGAATGTTTTAAAAAAACATGAATGCATACAGGTGGAAAGCTAGTTTCTGTTTTCCATCTTGGTGCAAGTTTTTCTGTTCCATGTTTGGACAAAAATTGTTCTTATCTGGCTGCAAAAACTCCAGGAAGTTGATGCTTGAAGGTCATGATGGATCCTACCTTGTTTCTTGTGTTTTCTCAATTACATTCAGGAGTGACAGGCATCTTTGATCTTCCCTTGTTTGTGTCAACATTCATCTTCATTAGCATGAAGGAAGCAGGTTGCCAATTATCTGTGAACATTAATTTTGTCTTTGGCAGTTCCTTCTCAACATCGTCCTCAGGAGGATTAATTTGTATTGAATGTATTCTACTCCAATCTCAAGCGTTTGGGAAAAATACTCGTGTTTTTCTTCTGTGGACAAAATAATGGCTGTGCTTCAACATCCTCCTCCTACTTTTCATTGTAGTTGCTTTATGTTGCTCACACAAGACAAATCCCAGACAAATGTCATGCAGCTCTCAGACTCCCCGTCACTAGGAGCTCTTCCCTATTTATCTGGCTGCTCAGGACTCCTGAGCTGTCAGCCTTCTTTAACGGACTCCTAGAATTTGGCAGAAGGTACTACACCCTCTGTTGTGCAGTTGATGTTGTCACCATTTGACTTCTTAATGTTATGAATGGATCCAACATCCTTTCAGATTGTGATTACTGTTGTGGCCCATTCCTAACGGTATTTTGCAGACTCACAGTGACACGAGGGGAAAAAAGAAAGGATCTTAATTGTTTCATATAAAAGGCACAGAAGCTGTTATCTTTCGACTGCTTTAGCTTTTATCTGTGTGTGTGTGTGTGTGTGAATTATTACCTAAATAAGGTGCACCTATATACCGTAAAGTACTTTGATACAGTTAGGTCTAAATAACAGTGATAGATATTCAGTTGGTTCTCAAGGGATGCTCTCACTCAACAGTGAACTCTGCAGCACTTTTTGTTCTGCTCTGCAGCCTCAATGAGCTCAGTGTGGCTCCACATGGACTAGTTCTTAACCTGCAGCATATTCTGTTAGAGTGGCCCTTCAGCTCACAGCAGCACATCTCCAGAGCAGAACAAGGACTACTGCTGTCAGCTAACAGTGGACTTGGAGTGCTGTCTTTAGAGAGGCAGATGATGACATCAAGAAGTGCCACAACGCTGACCTGGTCAGCCAGCCTTAGTGAAAGCATGAGACAGTTTTACTTTGAAAGTTCATTGCCTTTTCCTAAGGCCTGGCAGTCCTTAATGTACCTGGGCAGTGAGCCCAACTAAAGTCTGGGAAACTTGTTTACTGTAGCTGTACCTCATGCTTAATTCTTTACAGAAGCTATCCAGTGAGGAAAATAAATTAAAAATACAAATTCCAGTTTCCTCTAATAATAGATTTTTATTTAGTATATTTTCTCTTATAATATTATTATACTTCTTTTACAGTTTATGCATCTTATACCACTTTTTTCTCACACATACAAAATGTTTACTTTATTCACATGAAATCCCTGTATTGTGTTGCATGAAGAGAATGTTAAGAGGTCCACTTTAAACCATACTAAACACAAACATTTGCTATAGTAGTTTTCCTGTTTATTTTCCTTATGGGATGTAACAAATATTGAAGCTGCAGTGGCAGGTTGTTAGATACCCGAAACAAGAAAACACATTGCAAGGGGAGTGTTGCTGAAGGATGGTGAAGTATTCACAGGGGATTTCTTAGATGAAGTGTGAGTGCAGCAATGATTCGTGGCAGTCATTCGGTAAATCCAGTATAGATATCAGAACACGCACACGTCTGGCAAATGTCTGCCGCAGCTCAGCACAGACCATGCGATAAGATGGATATTAGGGCGATAGAAATGTTAACCAGTAATTCAGTTTAGAGAGAAAACAAGCTGATATGAACATCTAATTGAAACATGGTCTTTGTTTTGCTAATTCTGTTAAACCACTAAATACATCGTGCATCTTTTATTACATTATGTTCAAAATTCCCCATCAGTTTTTATCAAAAACCTTTAAATTTGAGCTTTTTCCATTTTCACTGTCCCATTCCAATAGCTATGATGCTATGATGTTTATCTAGAAGCTTAGAGGAAACTCTTAAAAAAGAAAGGCAAAAAGAATACCTGTCAGATTATACTCCCTTGACTTTATTGTTCTACAGCTCATACAACTGCAGCTGTTTACTTCTCCTGTGTGATTCCTAAACTTTATTTCTGAGCTGTTGTATCTGTAAGTAAATGCCGCTCAGGAGCAGCCACGGTTACATCTTTAGAAAAGTTTTGATCTTCTGTAAATAAGACAAATCCCCAGAGTATTATAGAAAGGGACCAGTCAGTGAATGATTCCTCTAAATTGCTGAAGCTTTAAAGGGACCTGTCTGATGGAACTTCTTAATTTATGCATTGACATTCACGTTGGCATTTATTTTTGCCTAAAGGAAAAAAAAGACATGTTTTATTAGCATTTTTTATTGAATAATTTGTCTGTCCTTAAAGCCAAAGCATGAGGGAAACGTATTATTTATTGTATAGTTACTCTTATGTCATTGTGCAGTTTGTAGTTTTAATCAATTCCATTGTCCTCTTGAATACTCTGCATATTCACATGTCAATACATTTTTGTTTGAAAATATTACCGTTAATATTAGGATGACCGTGCCATACTCGCATCTTCTCCATCTAATAAACGGTAGCCAATTATAAGTGGAGCTAAAAGGTGTTTGCAGATTAATGATAGCCAACTTTACCTCTGCAGATGGAGGACGACCTCTTCTCAGTCTGGCGCCATTTTAACTGTGAAATGAATGAGATCCCATTCGGTTTTTCCAGTTGCTGTTGTTGTCAGGTTTATGGCACTGTGGAACAGCTGGGAGTAAATTATTTGCCAAGTGCTTTACAATGGGACACTGACACTTGATCACATGTATTGATGCCTCTTATAACGGCTTGTCTCCCATCTGTGGGAGCAGATTGTTCTGGGTAGCAGCATTTTGCAAGCTTCAAAATAGTTTAATTGGAAATAAGGCCTGCAGGCTATTATGGAATTTTCCAGGTTTGACATTACACTGCACATATTTTTTGTGTACTATATATATATATATATATATATATATATATAGTACAATATGCTGTAAAGTGGGGCCGGAGAGGACAAGACAGAAAGAATAGCTACTACCTAATTTAAAAGAGGCGTGTAAAAACTTTTTGTTCTACAAAAATAGTCACAATGTAATCAAATATTGGCAAAAACTAGAGGCTGGTTCACAGTTATCAGTTGCAGCCATCTCCTGTGATATCTATATCTGTGATGTCAATATGAGATACTGTTGTCTATTTTCTGTTTTTTGGTCTACACTACACATTATTAAAATAGGTAAATATGCATCCGTATTTGAAATATAGTTTTTTAAAAATGTCTTGGGTAAGGACATTAAAGCAAAAACACACCTCTACGCTGATAACACTGTCATTTATGTACCTTCATAGAACAGGCAGTGCATGAGCTTCACCCTACATTTCACAGCTGGTTTAAAACCTAAGAAGGCATTGTGCACATCTAATGTTAGAAGACAAATGATCAAATATATGAAAGCTTTAACCTTTAACTGTCACGGCTGCGGCAGCAGACGTGTGGAGATATGAGTGAAGGACCCGAACTGCAGGCACTGGCTTAGATGCAATGAGTGAGTTTTATTTCCACGTGGTGAAAATATAGACAGAAACGAAGATGGCGAGGACAGAAACTAAGAAATAACCTAAACTGGGAAAATCTAACAAATGAATCCTAAACTCACGGGATGACTTGCAGAGGAGCACAGATTGGAACACGAGATGATATGCAGAGGTAATACAGACAGACTAGTAACACTCAGAAGAAAACACAGGGCTTAAATTCACACAGGGGCAATCAGGGAATGGAAGACAGGAGGGAAACACAGCTGGGAGAAATCAGAGGTGACGAGACCAGGGGGAGCAAAACCAGACAGACTACACACAGGACAGGGACTATCAAAGTAAGACAGGAAATACAACAGGTATGCACAGACATGAGCTTAACACTAAAACATCAGACATCAGACATGGCAACAGGGAGGAAACACAGAGACGTGGGACCAGGGGACCAGGGCACCAGGGCAGGTACAGAGACACAGAACAGAAGGGGCTCAAAAATACAAAACAAAAACCAAACCATAAAAAGAAGAAAATCTTAAGAGCTAACTTGAAACACAAGATAATAATCAAAACCAAAACCACTGAGTCACAGACTCAGGACCATGACATTAACTAAATTCAGTTCAGTTCAGTTTTTAGTATAGAGTGCCACATAAAGGAATATTGGAAAATAAACTGGTTGGTTTGTAATCTATGTTTTGACAGACTTGGGAAAAACTGTATGTTCTTGCTATGTGAAGATTTGCAGAAATGCCTTAAGCACACACTCTGTACTGATAAAGTTTAAAAACATCATAAAGAATGTAGTGAAGGAGGAATTTCACAAAAGACCGTCAATTTCAAATAATTGTTTTAAATACAATGTGCTTATCAAGTTGTAGTATATCCTGCAATTTTTGGTGTATATGTTACATTTAAGAATGTCTCTTGTTAAAAAGTTGTTGTTATCCATGGCAGATTTTAGTAAAATAAAGGAGAAATAAGTTTTTGTCGTTTTTTAAAACTTTTTCTGGTGACCACATCCTACCAGTCTGTCATGGAACGAGCCTGTAATTTGAAGCAATAGGGGATAATAATTGCTTTTTCACCTTGTGATGTGACTTCTTGTTCTGTTAGGAGAATGGCCAAATTAGGAGAGTGAGCAGATTGTTTCCGCTCCCGCTATCCAGCATCATCTGTCTCAGTGATCCCCGTTTCTATGCAGGAGTTCTTTCAAGTTCCGACACAGTCAAGTGCACACCCTGTCAGTTTGCAAACATCATGCAAATGATCTCAAACATTGAAGACAGTGGAAATTTGATGCAAATTTGTATACTGGGGTAACTACAAAGCAGCAAAGCAATATCAGCAGGATGTGCAAGCGTCAGAAAAAATACCAGAGTTGCGACAGAGCACGAGAGTTCATGGCTCACAGCAACACAAACAAATTTTCACTGGTATGTATAGCAGCTGAAATTTATGAGACATCATAAATTTATCTACAAATGAATGCAGTTTCATTTGAGCCTCTGGTGGGCCCACATGTCTGATTTGGAAATCCCCCAGCAGCTTCATATTGTACCGAAAGAAGTGTGAAGACTTAGAAATGGACTTCCTGATGTTAAAGATTATTAATCTACATCGAGGTCTCATTCATTTGTTGGATGGATATGTGAGAACATCTCCAATGTTAAATGTATACATTGCTCTCGTCTAATCAGCCTAATCTCAATTCTGCTCACAGGAAGTGATGACCAGTTGCGTCCTCGCCAGCAAGCAATCTTTTGCCTCGTCATTTCAGTGCCCATTACCGTAAATAAATACTATTTAAAACATTTACTTGTACCATGGTGTGAGCAATTTGCTAATATGGAGTTGCATAATTTCTGACCAATGAAGGTTAAATGACTCAAGTAGTCGTTTTGCTTTTTCCTCCATTGCTTTTTTTGGCTCCTGTGTTGTCAAATCAACTCGAATGTGAGCATCTGTAGGGCCTAGGCAAATGTAAAAATGTGTTGTATGGTTTTAAAACTAGGATGGTTTTGAAAGGATTACATTTGTGTTATGAGTCGTTTAAATGGTAAAATTACTTAAAAGTGTTCTACTGACTGGAGTCGTGTTGTTTGACAGCTACACAACAGAAGTATGTCAAGTGATCTGAATACATTTAGCAGGTCGCCCACATTCTTCACTGTTTGCGTGACGCTGTTGGAAGGCATTTAATGTTCAGACATTACCAGTCAAAAGTCAAACAGCACAACATGCTGCATGATCTGCCTGCTGTTGTTGGTTTTATTGTTCTTGAGTATGAGTTCAACTGCTTTCTGAATTCTCACAGTGGACTTCACCTTTTGGCTTCTCTGTAGTAGTAAATTAAGAATTGTTATTTTATTCATAATTTATTGTGTACTTATTGTGTGAGTGCTTTAATTCAATGGTACCAGGGAAGAAAAAGTAAACAGAAGAACAAAATGCTTTGTTTATGAATGTCTGTCTATCTGTGTGTGTAGATATGTCCTGTTTTCTTTATTTTCTTTGCTAGATTTTGTTTCTACTCTGTATTCACTTCAGCTAAACTAACACTTCTGAATTGCTACCAGGAGTATAATGAGGCTTTAAGCATACACCATACACCTCTGCTGTAAAGCCTCATTAGTCAGGCATGTGAAACTTGACGCTGATATGTTCATGGATGCTTGTGAGACCTCAAACATCTACAGTCAGGTTTTTGCTACCAGTTGAGAAATTATATAAAACTCATTAACTAATTTTTCACAGCTGATATTCAGAACTGGCCAGCTTAGACTAAGATTAAAAAAACAAACAAACAGTCTGACAATTTTAATGAAAGAAGAGTTAGTATCTTAGGATTTTTAGCCAAGCTTGGCTTTGATCAGATTAACAAACTAATTTAAGCACTTTCTAACCTCTTTCTGCAGCGTTTCAGAAACTGAAAATGAGCTTCACTGTGTAAAGGTTAGAAGGCCAAGGCTTATGTTGAAGCACAAATACCTTTGTCTGTCTCAAAAACTGTGGAAAAGCCTTGAGCCTACCAAAGTCCCTGTGATGAGGTGTACAAGGCTTCTTGTAGTGCCAAGGGTGAGGGAAGGATAAGAAAAGGCTAAGCCTAGATTGATCTCAAAACAGACTCCTTGGGTGTGGGTGCAGCTATTTGAGAATTAATTTCCTCCACAAACTCCACTCCACATATTATCACTGCCCAACAGCTATGCATATAGCTTGGCTTTGAGCTTATGAATGATCTGATGCTCTCTTAAATCTACCAGCTGCTGCCTGCTTTGACAGCTGTGAGAAAGCTGCGGCAGCTTTCAGCAATCACAGTGCAATTTGTCAAAGTTTCATTAGAACTTTATCAGGAATCCTCTTTGTTTACTTTTGTCCAAGTAAACAAAAATTATCTTTTGTTTTCCTCTCCACATCTTCTAATAAGTACAGTCCTGTCTGGGGCTTTCCACATTAGAAAATGGCTTGGGTTGTTTTTTTTCTTTTTTCCCTGGTGGTAGTTTGTATTATTAAATGGCAGTATTTGAGGCAATAGTTTTCACCACAGTTATTTAAAAGCTCAGAGTTGCGATTTATCCAGGGTATTGAAACGGATTTGTTCTGCTGTGAAGTAATATCTGTATCATAGGCTGTCTCCCCTGATTTCCCGTTAGAAATCAACCTGCAATTTTGGAGGCCTTACATGGAGCTAAAGCAGTCAAAAATGTGACAAATTAGAATCCTAACTCTGACTATTTTGCTGATTTAATCAGAAAATAATGAAAACTACTTGATGTGTTTGATAAGGTTAAAGATATTTGAATTTCCTCCAGTTTGAAAAGTGTTTCCTAATTTTGTGTCAGTGTGATCTAATTAATGCTTGTGTGATGTAGGCTTAACCACTAGTTGGTTTAGTAGCAATCATTAGTAGTACCATTCCTGGCTATCGGAGTACAAATATGTTCTTTAGACACATTTGTATTTGTATTATATACAACAGGGATGATACATATTAACATTGGTACATTTAAACAAAATGTAACCGATGCAGTGTACTTGCCACTAGCCACAGCTAACCTTGTCCTTGGTTAGCCTTTTAAGACACAATATATTAATATTAATACAGTCAGTTAGAAAACATCAACAACAAAAACAATGATAATAAAAATAAGAGAAGCAACGACAATAGCTACAAGTAATTAGAAACCTTTAAAAGCAACCACTGAAAATGGTAGAAGACTCATTTTATTGATCTTAAGCCATAGTTTTGCTTTAGCATTAAATTTTTTTAGGCCAGTTAAAGGCAAGATCTGCTGGCCTTTAACTGTAAAAGAGGACTTTTTTTGTTTAATTATTTTTACATTTGTTACCTTACAGTCTGCATTAATAGCGTGCTTTGTGGTTACACTTTTACTGCTGAATTTTAAAATCATCTGACTGACAGAATCAGGGGGAAATCTTGAGAAGGCCATTCACATATTTAAAAATCAACTTTAAAAAGGACACATTTATGAAATTCTTAAAGCTTATCATATTATTCACTTAATGAATTTTACAAAAATGCCATTGTACGGTCTACTGATCCATTAAATTTTCCTTTTTCCTCATCTGTCCACTGTATATTGCACCGGAATTGCTGCGAAGCTCCTAGGTGGTGGTTTGTGAGGTTGAAACATGCCTAACTATGTTTTCATGGGGGCAAAGCCTTCTTTCTTGTTGTATTTCTATAAATACCAATACTTTTCAGTATTTTTACTGAACATTTTGTGATCAAAGCTTTTCTGAAGATGTTTTGCTCTTACCTTTTGGGTCTTTTTCCACCTCTTTTAGGATTGCACATTGTGTTCTTTGTAGGCCCATTCCTGGAGCGAGCAGGAGCAGCCCTGGTACAATTGCAGACAATTTGTCTCATTGTGACATCCATTTCTTTTGAAAGGCTTTTGTAACATTTTCCTGTGAATATTCATTTGATTGATGGAAGGCTCGTGTTAAGAAATTTTAGAGAAGTCTTGAGAAGAGCCGAGTTTACCAGTAAGAAATGTGCCTTTCTTTTCTGTCGTATTTTTTAGGTGTTTTGAGTTTGTATGATGCTACAAACTGGAAAAAGAGGTTTATGTCAGTGGGACTAAAAGTGAAGGAGATTTGACCTCAGTGGGTCTCCCTGGTTAAAAACAAAAGTAACAAAAATAGAGGGAAGTACCTATGACACCCCTCCAGTCTCATCGTCACAACTTAACACCTGACTCCAAGAAGGTTTTGGTCAAGTCATTAACTTGACATGACATGAAAATCATAACATCTACAATAGTGACTTGCATAAAGAAACTGTGAAAAATTCTGGTTATTCCAAATCTTTTTCTGTCTTGTGTAAATATGAACACATGACGAACACGTTTAGACACTTTATTACCAACACCCTGTGGCAAAACACGTCATTTATTCTCATTCTTTAGCTGACTGTACAAAAAATGCCAAAGAGAACACACTTTGAATGGCATAAAATAGTATTTTTGCACCAGCAAGATGAGTCCAAAAAGGCCATTATGATGTGAAAGGAAAAGAAAAAGGCTGTGGTACGCCAACTTACTCAAGAACTGGACTAAAAATTAGTGGCAACAGGTCTTGTGAATCCCATTGTTAAATTCTTTGGTTCGAAATATTCATTAATATGTATGAAGGTAGTCGGGAGAAATCCCAAACACACTGCCAATGCAGTAAAAGCATACCTAGATATATAAAACACACAATGAAGCACTATCAGTTATGGACTGGCCTCCCGAGAGCAGGATGGGATCATCTTGACAGAGAACGGAACAAAATAGAGCCAGCATCTAAAGAAGAGCTTTAAATGTCCTTTAAGAAGCCTAAAGAACTATTGCTGAATACTTCTTCTCTAGAAATGATAAGAAAGCTGATTAAGAGAGTTCCAGCTGTGCTGAAGAGTAAAGGTTCTCATACCAAATATTGACGTTCGAGCTCATTGGAATTGTACAGACTCTATTTTTGCCTTATATACTGTATTTCCAGGGATGTTTGCACATTTCAGCAAACCACTTTACCTATTCCCCATTTCCATAGCAAAATCTAAAGAAGTAAGGGGTGGCTCATGGCTGTGATACATTTCATCTTGCTTCCAGTGGTGTAGTGTTTAACACATTCAGTTCGATTCCAGCCACAGACACAAATCCCCTTTGGGATTGCATCAGGAAGGGCATCTGGTGCAAAAGGCTGCTAAATCAAAGGAACGATTACAAATCTGCAGTTTTGGGGGAAGATTGTGATTTTCTACACCTTTTTTTCTTTTTTTTTTTTATGGTGAAAGTGAACAATGGACTTGAATGGACTGACTCATAAACTGACAGTGAAAAGAAGGACAGCACCTTTAGAAATAATTGAAGCAGCATCCTGACTAACCTGAGCAAGTTTAGTTTACTGATCTGTAAAATCCAACTTCTCCCTTTGGATCTCAGAGGTTAAAAGGGTTAAAAGTTGTCCCCCCCCCCCCCCCCCCCCCCCCCCCCCCCCCCCCCCCACTCCCTAAC
>VUQG01041291.1:0-37170 GCA_015106755.1 Etia nguti | reverse complement strand
TAGACTGCAGCTCTTTTATCACCTGTGTGTGTGTGTGTGTGTGTGTGTGTGTGTGTGTGTGTGTGTGTGTGTGTGTGTGTACTGCAAATGTAAACTGCAAGTCTGTCTATGTAATTTGCCACATTTCTTTCCAAAACAAGTACAGTAGTGTTTGTGTTACTGTGCACACATTGTGTGCTATCTGTTGGAGAGTTGTCTGAAAAGCTGTACCTGTTCAATGTCTGTACAATAAACCAATCAATTATGATTATATAAGGAAGACATTTGCCTCTGCTGCCTCTCTATAGACACTCATAAGTGGCATAATGCAGCATTACTCATGCAGTGACTTGGAAACAGCACTGTAACTACAGTACAGGACATGTGGTAAATATGTGCTTGTGTCTCCCTGTGTTTGTGGCTGAATACGTTTCCCTTCACTGCTAAACACAAATATATTGAAAGCAGCCCTGTTCATCATACAGTATGCTGCCATATAGCCGCTCCTGCTCAGACATCAATAAAAGGGACACTTGATTCAGTATTACACTTCCATGAGGAATTTAGTTAAAATTGGAATGAAAGCAGCAGTGGTCCACTTGCCACACTGAGCTCTGAGATGGATCATATGCCAGAAGCTCTGGATCTCGTAATTTAGGTTAATATCATTCATAGCAGTCTTAGAAGCCCCTGGCTGCTAAAGTCCAAACCCAGCTTGTTGGGCAGGTTTTCTGTCTTAAATTTACTTTAAATGACTTGTGCAAGCTGAAGTTTATGGACTGAAAACTAGATCACATTTTGGTTGGTATACAGTAACGTGCAAAACTTCAATAAAAAGGCAAAATAAAAACCTGGAAAACACAGCATGAACTCTTCTAGGCAAGTTTTCTTGTAATTTTTTATGTGGTGTTCAATAATAGTTCTCCAGGCTTCTTAAAGGGCATT
Source organism: Etia nguti (assembly GCA_015106755.1). Taxonomy (NCBI): domain Eukaryota; kingdom Metazoa; phylum Chordata; class Actinopteri; order Cichliformes; family Cichlidae; genus Etia; species Etia nguti. The sequence goes on along the minus strand of VUQG01041291.1, from coordinate 36,246 downwards.
GAAAGCTCTTCTTTTGTTTCATTCTTTGTCAAGATAATCCCACACTTCTTTATTAATGTTGATGTCGAAGGAATGTTTTCCTCTTCAGGTATGCTTTAACTGGCAGTGTGTTTGGGATTGTCATGCTAATAAATGAAGCTATTCTGGTCATGAGACCTGTTGCCACTGATTTTTTATTCCATGTATGTTTTTCATACCTCAGCCTTTTCTCCTGTTACCATTTTTGTAAGAATTACAGACACCTTTCCACTGAAACACTTCTAACGATGCTTTGGTGAACAGTAGATGGATCAACTCAAGGGTTTCATGTATCTCTCAGGCCCCGTGTCAGGTCTTTGCTGGATTTTTTGTCCTATTTCTTAAGGACATGACTTTCTGATACTGTTCATGTGCTGCAGATAGTTCTTAGACCTGCCACTTCTTCTTTTGTCTTTCACTTAACCAGTTTCCTCAAATGTTTTAGGGACATTAGCAGATTAGCAAGACATGCTAATCTTTTAAGAGCTCTTAGCAAATTCTTAGCAGATTCAGAGCTCTTTAAGAATCATCTTGTTGGTAGTGGTATTTTTTTTGTTGTTGATTCAATTAAAGGAAAATAGAACAAATTATATTTTTATAACAGGTTATTAGCAACAAAGTGCCCAAAAGAAGAATTTAAAATGGGTTCTTTGTTAAGTTGTCACTTAACTGGTTCATCCTTTTAGTTATTTGTTGGATTCTTTTTATGGTTGAATGACTCCTACGTCAGTGTTAAGTGGCTTAGCAAAAAGCAAAACATTCCTCTGAAAATGGTCATGTGCAAGAACTGGACTGATATAAGTGAAAGGGAATGTCCAAAGTAAAACTCTGAAAGACCTTCAGAAAGCCTGGAGATCTATTGCTTAAGACCAGTTATAAAAGAAAATATAAAAAAGTCTAACGTCATGTAAGCAAAATTTTAAAAAGCATTATAAAAAGAAGCTATAAATAAAAGGGTTGCTCGTGTGTGCTGTGGTCCAGAGCACCTGTCAGTAAATCCTACACCACCCTTGGGTGCCACCGTCCCTGTGATCAAAGTAAATTAATACGTAATCGGATACAGACGCAAGCACAAAAGCATGCACACAGAGACTTTTCCCATAAGGCCAGTTTATCTTTGCACATCATTCGACAGCAGTTTTGAAGTGGTGTGTATGTGTTAGAATGAGAGGTTTATACACACAAACACGCACACACGGAGTAAGAAACGGAGATAAAATTGGCATCTGATTTCATGAGTTATCTTTTGGAGAGCCTCACTTTGGTCAGGGACACTGTGTGGTGGAGCTGAGAGAGAGATCAGACTCCTGACGCGTGACAAGGACATGTGCGTGTGTGTTGTGTGCTTTTGTGGATCTCCCTGCGCTGCTGTATGACTCTCATCCCGTTAGACAGAAGGGTCTCGTGCTGTTTGTGTGTTGCTGCAGTCGTACGTCTGTCTGTGTTTCCTGTACCCCTAAACTGTCATCGCCATGTGACGCACGTTTCGCCCGGCTCTGCACGGAGACCATGCGGCAAATTGATTGCATATCAAATGCAAATGATGGCTTCGCTGCCCTCAGCATGTTAATATAATGGGTTAAACTACAGGCATTGATTAAAGGGACAGTCTTCCTGTAGGGGTTTGTTACACTGAGAAAGGCAATGTTGGGTTGGTGGTGATGGTGGCAGTGCTGACTTGACGCTTGCCGGTTATTTGTCACTCGGGCTCTCAAGATGGTAAATCCCAGTGGTGTAGAAAGTGTCTGATGCCAAAGCAGGATGTTGAGTATTGGGATTGATAAACTCAAACATCTTCCCATGCACACACAAACACTGCGTTTCAGTTGTGTGTGATACGATCTCAACTGGAGGTCATTTGAAGAGCAACGTCTCCAGATCTGAAACTCATCGTGGCACTCGTTGCCCTGCTCTAATTACACTTTGACGCGCTCTGTGCCTTGCTGTGCCGTGTCGTGCCAACAAAATGCCATACTAGCAGCTCGCTTCATTCCTACCAGGGCACCACAGACTATATAAACCAAACACGTCCCAATCAACGCTCACCCACACAGTTCAGACAGATGCCAGATAAAATACAACACACACACACACACAGATACAGGCACTTCCACCAGAAATATTCAATTTTGTTTGATAATGATGATTGATGCTGATCCAAAAAAACTCTGCAGCAAAAACAAACGCCAGTTGTCTCCATAAATCAATTGTTTGGGAGGGGCGGCACTGAAAGCCCACATTGATCATCACACAGGCCAAATGTTAGCATCTCTGAATCATTTATTCTGGGCCCCATTTCATACGCAACATCTGCCGCACTGGCAAAGACGGAGGGCAGAACCGGTTACGAAACAATGGATGTAATCAGCTGCATGTGGCAGTAGTAGTTGGGTTGACAGCAGACCGAAGGCTGGTTATCTCTAACTAACTGTCAGTAACAAAGAAACTGAAAAAAATCTGGTGCACATAAAGTGCTTTACGATGGCTGCTGTTGTGAACCGACACCACATGAAAAGCTGAATCAAGAGGGGTTTTTTGGTAACAATGTCTCCAGTAAATCCATCCATCCATTTTTCTTAAACATGCAATTAACTTATTAACTTAAGTGTGTTTTCTTGTTCAATGTGAACAAAGAATTGTTGGAAGCCTTGAAAATACTACAATATTTGAAGTGTTGTTTTTTAAACTCATGTCTATAGTTGCATTTATGAAACATGGGTCATTTTCGAATGTTGGTTGAGGACTTTGGTTTTAATTAAATAGACATGTTGTCTTTCCAATCACTTTCCGATTCACTCCTAGAAGACCCCCACGTTTAAATGCCCAATAAAATGGCAATTACAATCCAGTTTACAACCTGGTAAAAACAACATTTTTGGTCTTTGTGGATTTCTTTTTTCATAATAAGTATGTTTTTGGATACTGGTAAATGCAACATTGAGGCAGCGCACTAAGTACCCCAAAACGAATGAGTGATGTCACAATAGCAAGGTCTATCACATCTAATCAGTCTATGGTGGATAGAACTTTTCCTAGAATGTATCCTGTGCTGAAAATTAGTACATCTGTATAATTTTAGAAGATAAAGCTGGCATAGGATGTGCATCACACCCACTGTGATCAGTTAACAACTGAACCACTGTTACATCACATGGATTCACAATAATAAGAGTCTCTCTGGTGTCCAGTGAATAATTGACAAATAAAGGACCAAAGAAAAAATGATTAGACACAGGAAGACACTGAGAGACGCACAGTTATAAAAAAGCAAGATGTCCTTGAAAAGATAAGAGTGTGTGTGTGTGTGTGTGTGTGTGTGTGTGTGTGTGTGTGTGTGTGTGTGTGTGTGTGTGTGTGTGTGTGTGTGTAGGAAGATCGGGGTGATCAAAGCTATGGGAGAAAAGAGAGAAAAAAAGAGAGGTGAGATAGAGAGAGAAGGAGAAAGCTGATGGATTGACCAGCAGGAGGAGAGAGGGAGAATGTTGATAAAGAGAGAGACAAACAGAGAGGCAGAGAAAGAAATATAGTCCTCCCTCGTGTGGCCTGTCCAGAGTGTCCGGTCTACGAGGCAGTAAATCGGCCCGGTTCAATGTGTGCTCTCCAAACGCTGCCGCACATTATTGATAAATCAGTGTGTGTTAATGAGAGGAGCTGATGTGCCCTGATGTATCACGACACAACAATGAGCCTCGGACACATACCCACACATACACACACATGCACACACACACACACACAGAGTCAGGCTGTAGTGTGCATGCCCACTACTGTCACACTGTCATTCGTCTTTTGTCTCTGATACAAATGCACGCACATTTTCTCTCTCTCCTGCACGCGCACACACTCGCACCCACACACACCAATTTGCAGTAGCTGGATGAACACTTGGCCCCCGTGCTGCAGAAACAACTCCAAGTGTTTTTCTATCCTGTTAACAGAAGAGAGGAGGGTTTCCACAGCAGCTCCAGCAGGCAGTCAGAGGACAACACAAGCTATTTTGGTTTCGCTTTGATATCCAATAGGCGGCTTAACATCCTCATTAGATCATATCAACCCTGCATACACACACAAGCACAAAGCCGGGGTGAAATTATCTCTCTCCTACACACTCTACCTAAATTATCATAAAATCTCATCATTTGTTTGTGTTTGTCCCTGTATGAGTGTGTGGGTTCATATGTTTGTACTTGAAATTGTGTCTGCTCAGGGTGGTTTGTGTATGTGTAAGTGTGTGTGTTTGTGCGGGGCAAGATGACCTTGTTATAAGCTGAGTGGGCTGTAGTGCTGGGGCATCATTAGTATGGTTTAGGTGAGGGTTAGAGGGAGTGTGTGTGTGTGTGTGTGTGTGTGGAGGTGCAGGAGTGAGATAGCGGGGAGAGATGTGGGATGACAGTAGAAGAGAGAAGGTAAGGGAGAGAGCTATGTGGGTCAGGCCAGGACACACAAACACACGTCACTCCGGCGGTCCGTCACTACAGAGCAGGTACAAAGCGAATGTTTGAGGACACATACGTGCGCACGAACACACTTACAATTGTTTCAGAGTACACCACCTCCTCTCCTGCAATAGCCTCAAATGGTCTTCAACAAAGGGGACCTGAAGTATCCAGTCACAATGTAGTGACGTACAAGCAGAGAGCGGTTGACACACGATAGCGTAAACACACACACTTACACGCATACGGAAAGACTGAGGTGCACGTTTGAGGTGTCATTAGTTCTGTCTGTGGAGAGTCCCTGACACACTGGTCTGTAAATACAGTGGGCAGATTGTTAAACTGGCACACAGCAGCTCATCTGTGCTGACTCATGCCACACAAGTCTCTAGATTTGAAGTTTTCCATCGGTTAATGTATTCAAAATGGCACTACAAGATTACATAATTAAATGAGCCCTGATAGGCTGAATAAATCATTTCAATTATGCTTTCTGCTTACTTGTAGGATATGGCATTTTGTGTGTCAAAGGATTGAATCTCCACGTTAATTTGCTCCAAGCTGTGTAATCTCCTTTGGGGTTCCCTGGAAAAGACCTGCAGCACATCATAAGTGGTATCAAAACTACCAACTTTTCCACATTTTTCTCCAATAGGTTGTATCAGCTAGAACATTCAACAATAACTCAAGCTGTGTAACGTAGAAACATTCCCTATAGAGTAGGAGGCAAAGATAGATTAACTTCCAGGGTCTGAAAACCCATCAAACATTTTAGACCTCTAAAAAGGTTCCTGGGACTAAAAAGTCCAGTTACTTCAGGTGGAAACACGTAAGGGTGACAGAGACAGACAGATTTTTAATAAACAATGGAAAAACAAAGAAAAAAAACAGCACAGATTACATTGCAAGTGGTGTGATGTTACAACGTTGGCTCAGAGTTACCGGTTCACCAGTGCTTTCTGGTGAGTTGTGGAGTAACCTATAACCTGAGTGTGTTCATGTTGCTCTGGGGTTGATCAGTGTTTCTCTGCCTGCCTTGGGGATACTTGCACATGTGCACCTTATGCATCACAAGTTAGCTGCAAAGATTATTGCTAAATCCATAACACCGACACGGTATTTCTGTTAAGTTTCACAGTTTAAATGTGTTTAGTGTCTTTTTTGACTTAAAAGTCTGTGAAAGCTCTCATGTTGTAATATGTCAGATTGTCTGTAGTTAAATCTGGGCTGAATTTTATTTTAACGGTCTCAAAGTTAACACAAACCAATAAAAGGTAACCAGAGCCAAAGGAAGCTAATGTCAGATAACAGCAACCAATGAAAATACGTTACTATGCAACAGACTATAAGCCAAAGCATGCAGAATAAGCCAAAAGAAGGCAAATGAAGCTCATGGAAACAATGGAAGGCAGTTGGAAGCAAAGTGAAGGCAAGCTGTAAGCAAGCTGGTCTGAAGTGATGCCAGGAGGAGGAAGAAGAGGAGGAGGTAGAGGCCACAGCTCAAGAATATTCTAGTTGTTTATTCCTGGCCAGGGGTCAACTGTAGCCTCGGGTAAATCTCTGAGAGGGAGGGAGAAACTCACACAGGATGAGGATTCAAACTCTACACTCACCACTTATCATACACACAGACACACGGGGGAGCGGGGGGGTCCATGACACATGCACACATGATGAAGACATCCTGTCACACACGGTGCTCAACACAGGCCTCTGTAAATCATAACTTGAAATGGAGAAGCTGGTAATGTGTCTCAAACCACAGCCTCCATACGTGCCCGTGGTTACGATAATAAATCCACAAGAGTGTGAGAAGCAGTGAAGCCAGCAGGATGTAAATGGCTTTAAACAATGGGAATGGTAGTGCACGTGGCCTTTTCCCAAGGAGCTGGCAATGCCACGGCCTGTCCAACATATTTTACAACCATAATTATAATATAGAGAGCAGCTGCCTCTATGGCAGATGCTGCTTCACACGCTAGAGGTTTCCCTACGTAATTATCACAATGAACTCAGCATACCGCTAATAAATATCACACAGGCGCACAGAAACACACATACTTTTGCACAGAGTAGCAATAAAGGACAGCGGAGGGCAAGTAGACGGGAAAGGGCGACGTCCAAACTGGTCAGTCGACTATCACGTCTGGTCACACGATGTTCAGTTTGTCTAATGTTTCATTAGTAATGTGAGACATAGTAATGACAGCAGCATGTTGACGTTCCTCAATGTAGTTTCCAATGCTCTGAGTTCAAAAAAAGGTTAAAAAAAAACAGACTACTAAAAATCTTTTTTAAACACAAATTAGATGCTTAAAAAATATAAGACAAATAATCAAATATACAATTAAGTTTTAAGATCCCCAATCCCTAATCTGACGGTAGGGTTAAATCTGAAAAAAAAAATGTCTTTAACAATCAAGGCACAAATATAATAAAATGACATACTTGAAAAATTATGTGCTTTATCTTTTTGCTTTTTTTTCCCCTGTCTCTAAAGCATTTATGGCTAGCTCTAACCTCAGAGTTACACCTATCCCTAATCCTTTGATAATTCACATGTTATAAAATTTACTGAGTTTAATGATTATTTTAAGATTAATCCCCATTTGAGTAATCCACATGGCTCAAGTAAGTCAGTTGACCAATGACCAAGTCCACTCCACGTGTACGTGTGCCTGTGTTTTACCACCCAGTCCTGCCTCTCTTTATCTAAATTTAGAAAAGTATTTTCTAACAGACCCCAAAGGTTTATATCAGGGGCACAACCCCTCTTGTGCAACTTGTGCAGCAAGGTCACCCTAATCAAACAAATCAACTGTCTCATTTAGTTCAGTGTGAAAAATTAAAAAAAGAATAAACTTAGACCGAACATGCAAACAAGACATATTAGTCCAAAGTGTGTTTAACCTGTTTTGAAGGAAACACAGGGAGAGTAATGGCTGTCAGAATTACAAATGAGCGACCTCTTGACATTTTTGCTTCCCGGTAAGTCACTGCATGCATGGGCCACATTTACCGTAGGCTTGCAGATTATCAGAGTGTGTGTGTGTGTATCTGTGTGGGCGTATGAGTGTGTATGTGTCCACATGCACCCCGACAAAGTCGTCACTGAAGTCACAGCACAGGTTAGCTGATGCCTGTGGTGAGTGTTACGGAGCTGAGTGTATTAGCTGGAATTTACTCTGTCCATTTCCTGTACGAGCCCTGTTACAATAAATGCAGGACATGTTGGGTACAGCTACCAGGAAGATGGGCTGGAATGTTTCCCAGATTCAGATTAAGTCCTGAACTCTGAAATTACAGGCTTTACAGCTGAGGATTAATCTGTAGTCTGGCAAGTCAACTATCAAAATTCAGTTATCCAGTAAGGGCAGCAAACAGAGCAAAGAAAAAGAGAGGACTGGGTGGGGGTTACAGAAGGGAAGTGCCAAACTGGAAAAGGGGGTTTGAATGAGGAAGGCCTTTAGGAACTCACCTGGTCTTTTCTCCATTTTTCTCCCTCGACTGCCACATAATCGAACCTTTGATATTAATATGAGGATTTGCTTCTGGCAAAGTGACTTGTTGCTCTTCGGGCAGGGCTTTCGCTTGCTGGCGATCTGCCGGTTTGCCTGGGGGTCCTTGACCTCCCTGCGCTGGCGGATGAGGGAGCTGGCAAGAGCGGCCATCTTCCCAGTGCTGACCCAGCTGCCCCCTCACCAGCCTCTGGCGGCTCGGTGGCACCCAGGTGTCGGGGGGTACCGTGGGCCACCCCCCTGCCCACTCACCCAGGGCGACGGAGCACCACTGAGGGAGGGGTGCAGAGCGGAGGAGGGGGCTTCCTAGGACGAATCAACTGGGAGGGAGCAGAAAAAGAAGGAGAGGAAGGGAGGAAGAGTTGGAGGTGGAGGAAAGAGAAGGGTGGATCCTTAAAAAGCCCTCCAAGTCTGTCAACCACTGCTCACGGAGGTTTGGATGAGTGGTCGTTTGCCTTTATATGTCCTTCTTGGATTTGTGCGTTCTGGTTGGGAGACCGGTTCAAGTAAAGCTTTCGCACGTCACTCCTCTGCCAGGACAATTCATGTTGTTATCCACCCAAATTCAAGTGCAGTGTAGCCGCTATCCCTCTGACACCTCAGTCCCAGTCTGGGAGTACTCCGAGCACAAATGAAGTTTGTCTCAACCTCGTCTAAAACGGAACTCGTCGCATTATAAAGCCAGAACCATAAAAAAAAAAACCCAATGAAATTTAGTCCTCTTCACCTGCTCAGTCCCACAAATAAGAAGCCTGATGCAGTTCACTGGGACAAAAAAAGGGGTCCAAATATTAACTCTCCAAAATAACAGGAGTATCACTGTTGGGACAGCCTGTGACTCCCGTCCTTTCTTTGCCTTCACCTGTAAAAATTCTCCACCTCAAACACAGTCAGAGCAAGAGAAGTAGAGGAAGAAGTAGTGACTGTCCGACCTGAGGTATCAGCTCCGCAAGCTGATGAAGGGATGCGGCTTCTTCTGGACTGAGTGCGGCTTGTTTCCTCGGCATCTTTCAAGCTCCCCTGGCATCCCCGTCGCGTTCACCCGCGCCCTGAGAGAAGACAGGGAAAAAGACGGAGACTTGACAAATCCAGCATTTCCCAGAGATAGAGGTGACATTCATGAACGAGAGAGCGCGGGGACAGAGAGACAGACAGCGACACAGAGGGGGAGGGAGAGAGGGAGGGAAAGAGAGAGAGGGAGGGAGTGCAGTGAGTCTATCTATCCCCCCTGTCGGATCAGGCTCTCCAACTCTAACAGCAGCGCACTACACCACAGCAGAGCGGAGCGCTGTGTCCTTCAGAAACTCATGCCACTTCACAGCGGGGGGAAGAGAGATGAATGAATACAGGGAGACAGAGAGAGACGGTGGGAGGGAGAGGTGATGGGAAGAAGGGAGTGACAGAGGAAGGGGGGTGTGTGCAAGCAGGTAGCTCTGCCTTACGGTGGGTGCTGTGTTGCCGGCGCGCGTGAAAAAGTGTCTACTGGTGGGTGACAGCAGTCTGGTGTGGGTCTGCCGAGTCCATCTGCACAGTCCACGTCCGTGTGAGAGGAAATTCTGTGTCTCCAGGAGAAGGCTTCTCTCAGCCCCAGGGCACACGTGCAAGGAAGTGAATGTGGGAGATGGGTGTGTGTGTGCATGTGAATACTGTGAAGGTGTACCGGTGTGAGGGTGTGTGACACAGACGACGGGCATGTGTGTGTGTGTAAATGTGAGTGTGTGACTCGCTTACCGGCATGTTCCCGTTCACAGTGCATTTACCGAGCGTGTGCTGGCAGCGTGCTTCACACGCTCACTCCCTCCCTCCTCTCACTCTGTCTGTCTCTCTCACACACACACACACACACACACACACACACACACAGATGCTCCCTCCCTCACTCTTTCTCAAATCTATTTCCCTAAACCCTCCCCTTTGCTCTTCTTTTTCCCTCCCTTTTCTCCTCCCCCTCTGTCATTCAGATTCCTCCTTCCACATCTGAGATTCACCGTCGCCCCTTCCCTGTCTCCCATCTATCACCTCTCATATGCTATACCAGTTCAGACCAAGCGACCTCCACTCCACAACATCTGAAGTGATGTTTGCTTAAAGAGTTGAACTAAGCAAGGATGTCGGTGCTGCGTTCTCCGCTGTGATGAGGACGTACAGATGCTGTGACACACACCCTGACTCAGTCAGGACCTCCTATCTCTGCCATCACGTTGTCTGCACACAAACACAACATCCCATAATCATGCGGTCATATCATGCAGGAGGAAACAGGAGTGTTTACGCCCAGACTTTGGTTAATGGGCCCAAATTGCACTGTAAGGTTGTGTACAGACACCAGTATGGAAGACAGGCTAGACAGCTAGCTAATTAAACGCTCTAGTAAAGTTCGTTTAACATCATGTAAATTTACCCAGAATTCACTTTTCTCTACTCAGAACAGGCAGATACTCACTTTTAATGCCGCAGCTAACAAGACGCTGTCTGTTCTTCTTAGTTTCCCTTTTCTGTAATTCAGACTGGAGCTTAATTTCCTCCAGCTCAAGCACACCACTCAAACGCTCCCCGTGTAGCATTTCTGATGGCTTTTGTTTGTTCTTCCAATAAGACAAAATTATTGACCCATTATGTCCCGGCAGAGTTGCCTTTCTTACCAAACTTACCATAGTGAATTTGTGCACATTCCCAGATGTGTGCAGTTAAGCTGAACAAAGACAAAAAAATATAAAAAAATAAAAATAAAATATTAATATATTTGATGCATTGCCTTGAAATTTTGTATTCATGCAACAATGGACAAGCTGGTTAACCTCTCAAGGATACTTGAGGATTTGTGGTACTTTGTCCAGTCAGCCTACATATACTTTGTGGCCTTGGAGAAGGGATTCAACCAAATCACTTGGAAAGTTGGTTTGGGAGCATGTTTTGGTGCTATTAGACCCGTTGGGTGTCAGTCTCCAACTGTTACATGTACAACTTGCACTTTGTGCCCACACTTTCCCCGCCCCCATGCTTTTTCTAAATAAGTACTTTCTGTCTAACATTTACACTCCGAAGAAGTCATCGGAGAGCAACTTGGGGTTAGGGATCGAAAGACCAGCCTTTCAATTATTAGATGATCTGCTCTACCTCCTAAACCAAAACTGTGTCCTCAGAGTTTGTTTTGGGGTTTGTTGGTTTTTTGTTTTTGTTTGGGGTTTTTTTCCATTCACAGGGTTGTGTTTCATAAAGTCGTCCTGCATATAAAGACTAAGTTCTATTATACGTATTCTGTGGTACTGGCCTACAGTACTTGGAAAAAACTTTGGCCACACCAACAAACACAAGCTCACTCTACGTGCGCTATTTACCTGTTAGTTTTGGCTCGCCTGCAACTTTGTCGGAAATGCTGTTATGTCCAGCTTCTATCCAGCATACATGGTATGGCTGGTCAAATCAAGTCTTCCATGGACTACTCCAATCATATTAGGAGTACTGGACTAAGAAGTGCAAAGAGAGTCGATTTGAAGGGGCTCACAGCCATAATTAAATCTGCTGTTGTCACAGTCAGCGAAGAAGCAGACTGTGTGGAGTGTGAATAGTGGACACAAACGCAGACACAATGGAACGTGGAACGTAACTTGATTTAACAAAAGGCTGATGAAAAGGTACAAACAAAGGGCAAGGCAAACCGATGCAAAACTAAACATTAACCTAAACTGGGTAAACTAAAATAGAACATGAACACCCCTAACATGGACATGAACAAACCTAGACATGAAGACATGAAACCTGGAAACATGGCGAGAAACAACAGAAGACCTGACAATGAATGCATGACAGCAGACCACATAAATACAAACGAAGGTGACGAGGGAAAAGAAAACACACAGGGAACACAGCTGATACAAATAAACATGACGCCACACGGGAAGCAAAACTAAACACAATGAACATGGGACACCAGACCTCTTCAAAATAAAACAGGAGACATAATGGGACGCAGACATGGCAACGCAAGCCTGACCACATAGAACACGCAGACATGAAACACATGAAGGGCAAGGGAGGCTTACACACAGGGGGCGAAGACACACGGGGACTCTAATAAATAATGAACTATAACAGGGCAACCTAGGCAAAATAGAAATGAGCTTAAGATTACTAAATGAGACATAAACAATAAATATCAAAATATAAGAAAACTCACAATACTGGGTCAAACGACAAATTTGAGCATCATGACCTTGAGTAATATTGTTTTGGTTGGCACTTCTGATGTTCCATCAGTGATGCCTAAAATTTTCAGGACCCACCAATAATCCAAGTAAGTCATTCTTTAAAAAAAAATAAATAAACACACTTGTGCTGACTGCTGGCTCAGCTGACATCCTGTAATTACCACTTCCACCAAGACTCTCTTACACTGTCACATAAAAACTGCTTCAATCTCTAAAGACTGCACTGGTTTAAGCCTAAATTTAAAAAGAAAAAAAAAGAAAAACAAGTTTAGCACTTTGGGAGTTTGAGCAGGTAATTTTGAAAGGCAGGAGTAGCTACAAATTTAGAGCGCATTTAATCTTGTGAGAGAACTGGCAGTTGCCTCTAACTTCAGCTGACATCTCCATACGTTTTCTGTTCTTTTGGCCCATGTTCAAATTTTGATCCTGGAGGGCAAATTTATGAATGCCCAGGCTGAATGACACAGGTGGTAAGCTGGCAGCGTGGCATCACTCAGTTGCCAAGGATGTAGCAATATGGTAAATTATAGAAATTAATCACATCATACACCTCTACCTGTCATTTATCAAACCTTTCATCTATTCAGTTGTTATCGGGCCAATAGAAATTGAGTTAAGTAGCAGCAATGAAATTACCACACAATTCTTATTCAAATCAAGTAAGGCGTGTGGCTGTACAAGCTTTTGTAAGTAATTTCAAAGAAGAAAAGGGTAATAAAATCCACTTGACTATACGTAAAGGACCCTGACAGATAATCGACCGATGGTGAAGAGATTCAGATGCACAAACATTTCTGCATTTTTATTCTTCAACATTCATCAAGGTAATAAAAAACCTAAAACCCTTTAGAGTTAAGTATACTTTTCAAATGTTCAAATACTCATTACAAAAAATGTTGAAGAAAAATAATTTGTGCAGCTGTTTTTTGTTTAGTTTTTTGTCTAAAAATTGTTGGGGGGGGGGGGTGGGGGGGTTTGCCAGTATTTTCAAAAGGTCCCATCAATGCACCTAAAAGTTGTTTGCTGAGTCCCATTAAGCAACAAAAATAGAAGAACACATTGCTGACCACATGCATCAGACCAGTAAAGCATGTTTAGGGCTCTGCAGTTAGGACTTGAATTTCTCTTAAACTATGCACTAACATCTGAGACCATTTTGGGGTGGGCATGATCTTGAAATAATCAATAGTTCAGTCAAAAAGTTCCCAGTAAAAACCGTACTTTTTCTTGAAATGCCCATCCCTACTTTTAACACATATTTTTACCAATATACCACCAAATGTTACTTCTCATATCAAGCAAAATCTTTATGGAAGTGCCTTAAACCTGTCTTTTTTCTAATGGTCACCAGTGGATAATTTCTCTGATTATTTCCAACAAGAAGTCCAGCTGTATAAGTCTATATTCAGATTATAATATAGGCTATATAGAATGTTATAATATAACATATATATTCTATATAACAGCGGTCCCCAACACTTTTTGCGCCACGGACCGGTTTATGTCCAACAATATGTTCACGGACCGGTCTTTAAGGTGTCACGGATAAATACAACAAAATAAAACCAGTACCGGTACCAAAAAAAAGAAGATTTATTTATGACACACGGAAAAAGACCCAGGGAAATCGAGTTAATGATAAAAACGATTTTAAAAAATAACGATAAAAACCGATAAAAACCCTGGAAACCATCAATTTCACACCCGAGCCTCAACTCCCGCGGCCCGGTACCAAACGACTCACGGGCCGGTACCGGTCCGTGGCCCGGGGGTTGGGGACCATTGCTATATAATATAGGGTACATAGAATGTTTTTTATTGATTGATTGATTGATTTCAGCACAGGCTTACTGTGTAATTGACAAGCTGGTACTATGTGAGTGGGGAGCAGGTGGTGCCTCACAGCGAGAGGATCCTGGTCTTGAATCTGGAGTATATTCTACCTGCGGCATGTTTGGTTAGTTAACTATGGATCTGAGGTACATAAAGTACTTCAAGTACATGGAGTATATGAATTTATGTGTTAAATGTGACTTGTAGTCTAAAGAGCTTTGAGTGGTCAGCAACACCATGACTACACTTGGCCCATCTGCCACATCACCATGTGGAAGGTGGTGGAGCAGCACAAAACTGCATGGAGCTCCTCACCAAGGGTGATTGATGGTTTATATCTCTCCCATTTCCAAATAATCACATCAAGAGTTGTCATATTTCATAAAGCTTCTTGCTTATGCTCTTGCAGTCCATTTCAGCCTTGTGCAGATTGACAGTCTTGTCCCTGACCTTTAACAGCTGTTGACGATTATGCCTTATACAAAATACAAGTAGAGATCAGGAGTTTCTGTGGTTGGTTGGTTGGTTGTGATCTGTGTGCCACATGGCCACGGTGCCAGTTTGTGGGAGCCAGAATTCTGGCTGCTTGTAGGGGATCAAATGCTTATTTCACTCAATGACATTCAAATCTATTTATACTTTTATTTATCTGTATTGTTGGTTGATACTCTGTCTCTATTCATTAAAATGAAACTACTCTAAAATTAGAGACTGTTTATTGTTTTTACAATTGAGCAAACTTACAAATTCAGCAGTGTATTTCTAGTGTAAGAGTAGAAAAGCAAACGCTTTCCCATTCCCATTTGGAATGACTAATATGTTTCTCAGGCACATCGGCACCATATAGTTTTGAACAGCTGAAACGGTGATGGACACGACACTCCGAGCATCATTTATGCACAGAGCCAAAATAGATTCTGTGTTGCAACATCCATAAAAAGGGACCGCTGACGAAATATGGCACCTGCTTTGAAGCACTTAAACTTAGCCACAGTGTTTGTTTACGTGCCCTGGGATCAGTGAGACCAGCGCTACACTCCTGATTAGCCCGAGCCTGATATGAATGTAGCAGCCCATAAAACATGGACAGAATTTCAGCCTGAATAGTGAAGAGAAAACTAAATACTAATTTACCTACACAGTCAATTTAGAGTAAGAAGTGATTTACAAATTCTATTGGCAACCATCAGGAAAAATTTACTACGGGGGGAGTTCCCATGATAAAACTCACAACATAAGCTAAAAAGAAAAATGAGCCCAGATCCTCTCCTGTTTGCGATTCAAGATTTATATTAAACTGTAATGGCAAGAAAACAAGAGTGTGTCAGCCAGCTTTTTCCTGAGAAGGCAAATGTAAAATGATCCTGTGATTTGTAGGCAAACCTGTCACTGGTCTCTCTTCCTCGCTGTTTCTGCTGGACTGCAGGATCCTCCCCACCCCCACCAAATACCCACTTAGCCGCACACATACATAAACATAACACCCTTGTATTGCAGTTTCCCAAGTTGTTAAAAATAGTAATTACCTTTCTTTCTGTCACTGCACTCTCCTCTTACAACACCATGGGTGTCTTTCCCAAACATCCCACCGCCAGGCCATCCCGTAACTCTCTACAGAATTACACCCACCCGCATCAAAAGTCATCCTACCTCGATCGGCCTCTGCCATATCTTTTAAATCATCCCTTGTGCCAGCTCTGGCACCTTCTAAGCCTGGCCGCTTAGAGGGTCTAGTCCCAACAACAACTGGTGCATCAAGGTTTTTGGTTTAGGAGATTGCGGAGAGGCACAAGACATTCCTAGCCACCCATGGGTCAAGACACAGTACAGATAGTGCCAGTAGGGAGAAGCACAAATGCTGGCCAAGACACAGAGACATAAATACAGAGAGAGAGAAAGAGACAATAAAACAAAGAAGGTCAGAGAGGGCAAGATGTGCAAATTTTCATTTGTGGGTCTGTGTGTGTGAGACAAGTGAATTTGATGTCTAAATATGTCAGTCTTCATTGGATAAGGATTTGAGGGTGACACGGATTTAGCCACCCAACTGACAGTTGACCCTTTTCCATAAGTTTCCTCTTACTCATCACTCTTCAGTTAGACACACAACACCACAGACCGCATAGACTGTGGCTGCAAGTGTACGCACTAAATCATGTGAGAAGTCTGGGAAAAATTACACAAGTTACAAACAAACATACAAGTTGTTTTGACTTTGTTCCGAAGTTATAATGAACCAGTTTACGATGATTCGCCTTTTAGGATATAAATGAGGAGAGCTCACAGGACTGCTAACTTTCACACCTAGCAAGAGTGCTAGCATACGGGGTTTTTCTTTCACAAATCTATTAAAAGAACTGGGATCAAGTGGGAATATTAAATAAATATTTTCACACAATATGTTAATTAGTTCATACAATATGTTCCCTGCATGCCAGGATATTACTCGTCATATTGCTTGATACCTGAATATCCGCCTGAATAGTGAAAACTAAATGCTAATTTATTCTCAGGCTAACTCAAAACATGACAGTTAATTTAGAGAAAGAAGTGATTCACAAATTCTGTTAGCAACCCTCAGGAAAAATGTACAAGGGGGGAGTTCCCATTATAAAAAAAGCTAATAAAAAAAAAAAATTGGAGAGAGCAGATCCTCTCCTGTTTGTGACTCAAGGTTTACATTAAACTGCAATGACAGGAAAGCAAGAGTGTGTAATGTAAAGCTCTTCACTGTTTTTAGTGAGTGTCAGCAATCAACAATGTGCAAAAAATCTACTTCTCTTCACCATCCCTTTCTTCATCATCTGTCTGTTTTATCTAACGCTGAGGAGTGAATATCATGCATCAATTACATGGTTTTGTTTTGTTTTGTTTTCCCTGAAACAGATGGGAGGCATTCAGTTAAAAAAATGATGACACAGTGAGTGTTTCGCTGTGGGCGGCTCGATGATATTCAGATTTCAGGGATTCAGCGAAGGCTATAAAATGCCACAAAAAGCAGCAGGGAATGGAAAAGGTAAAAACTGCTCGACTGAATGCGAATAAAACAGGGTACTGACTGGCACACAGTTCTTGGTGCTGGACAAATTATACAAGTTGTGGCTGTGAGGAATGTTTGAAGGAACTGAAGGCTATGAACTACTGTTTGCAACATATGTTGGAAGAAAATTCATAGGCTGCACATTTACAGAAAGCTAAGCTCCTTGTTGTCAGACATTGTGTTTTTTTTAACCTCCCCAAACAACACGGCCATTTATTTGTGATGGCGTGTGACTCACCAGCAGAAAGTCAAAGTGAAAAAACTTCAAAAAATAAAAGTAATGGTTCATGCTAACCGGTTCATGCCTCATTTGCTGTACAGTATTCATGCATGGTTATCTGTCACCCTCCTTTTCTCCTTGTGCTGTGAGTGAGCAGGAGTGGATGTGTGTGTAAAGAAGGGCAGCAGAAGAAAGCAGTGCAGAGCGCTGCAGCCTTGTATTATATAGGTTAGCATATATACACAGTATATACTGCATGTGATAGCAGGACGCCCAAGACTAATTCATAAAGTCTCATGCTGGAGAAGAATTCAAAGGAATTAATTTGGGGATGTGTGTTGAAGCATGCAGCAATGAAGGAGTGCATGCTTTTTACTGCATTCAAGCGTCTATACTGTGTACAGAAAAAAATACGAGCTATGCAACATATAGCTCGGGATTTGTCATCTCGACATCAGCAATTGCATGGAGGTAGCTGAGGGCGCTAATGCATTATGGCGCCATATTTCAACTTACGTCATGCTGGGACGTTGGTGTTACAGATAAATATACCCAATAAAGATAGAACATACATACAACGCATCTATAAAACCATAAACGGAGCCGTGTCAAAGCCGATCAGAGGGCTGGAAAAAGTGCGTGTTTATCATTTGTGTGTTTTATAAATGGCGTACAAGTTCCGCTTCCTCGTTATGTGTGATTGCTGGTGTTGTTCTCCCCTTCTCACCTCTAAATCTCCAGATACAGCTGTGGATTAGATGCTGGTAAATTACACCCCAGTGGCTCTGCGCTGTCTCAGATAATCCAATAATGCACCATTCCTTTGTGTCAGTCAGTGCCGTTTAACTCGTACAGGCCTGAGAGAAATGAGACCCAAATTTGGATTGATGTGGAGGGTATTTCTGTGGGGGGGCTTTAATGAACACATAATGAAGGTATCCACCGCTTTGGCCTCCCTAGATGCTGCATATAAATCTCTCAGTTGTGCCAAGTGAGACTGGACCAGGATGCTAATCTGTGTTTACCTTGTGTCGTGAAAGAAGCGAGGCACAAGGCAGCATGCATGCTTTGTGTTATCCCCTGTTTGTCCTCCTGTGTTGTATTGCAGGTTCCTGGTAGGTGAAGTTTATTAGTGCAACTGGGAGAACAAGTGAAGAGCTGGTTCACCAGCAACCATGTTTGGTTGGCAGAATTGGTAGAGTTCATTTAAATTAGCTGGTTTGTTGGCACAAACCAGGCTTTTAAGTATAGTCCACAAATTTTCAATAGGTTTGAGGTCATGGCTTTGGGAAGGGCCTTCTAAACAACTGCAGATTCAAAAATCATTAGTTCAAACAATTGTAGGCAAGTACAAGTTGTTCAGATGTGTCCAAACTTTGGAGGTACAGCAGATCGGAAGGTTGGTGGTTCAATCCCTGGCTGCTCCTGTCAGGGGAGCCCAGAGGCTAGTGTGAGAACTAGGAGACAAAAGCAGATTCAAGCACAGAAGACAATGGGAAGGTTTCCACTAGTTGATTTTAATTGAGCACAGGAATTAATCCCAACACAAAGGAGGGATTCTTGGCACGAAGGCGAGCAGGTCTGAACTGGACAGAGGGAGACTGTGGTTAGAGGGGATTGTAGGGGAAACTTGACAGAGGAAATTAGAAGTATTGGAAAGGAGTCTTACTTCGCTGGTGAACCGTAAACAGCTCTGGGTGAGGAGGATGGCCAGGTGAGCTCCGAGAGTGGTGAGTGAGAGGGATAATCCGAACCTTGTTTTCCAGAGATTCACAAGAGACGGTGGCAGGAGGACAAGCAGCTGGAGATGGTGAATGATGCGGTGAAGTGCGCACCGATAAAATGAAGCCTTGTCATGGAGATCAGGGTCCAGAAGATTCTGAGCTGCGGGTAGTATGATGATGGAGAAACCTGGCAACTAGAAGCGCAGAGAAGATAAGGTAAGTACAAGTCTTTCACAAGGAACATGAAACGAGGAGGCCTGTTACCAACATGAGGTTTTAGCTGACGAACTGGCAAAGGAAAGATGAGGATGCTGCTCTTAAATAGCATCTGCTGATAGCTTGTGGATCAGGAACAGGTGAGCTGAGCAGGTGGCATGATGAAGGCTCTGCTCAGGGCGGATACCAGAGAACACAGGAAGGTATAGGAAAACACTGGAGCTCACCTGGACCATGACAGCCCTATCATTGGGCAAGATACTAACCCCAAATAGCAATTTGGAGTATGAATGTGTGTGAATGCTAGATAGAAAGCATTTAAGCATAGAAGAAAGTGCTTCTATGAATGCGAGTGAATACGGGTATGAGGCATGTTGTATAAAGAGCTTTACCATGGTACAAGTGGTTAGAATGAAGAAGAAGGAGAACTACATACAGGTGCATGTTCCAACTAGACAATGATCCCAGACACACATCAAAGTTGCTTTTGGAATGGATAAAGCAAGCTAACATTTAACTGCTGGAATGGCCTTCCCAAATCCATGACCTCAATCCATTGACAATTTGTGGACTATGCCTAAAAGTCTGGTTCGTGCCAGGAAACCAGCCAATTTAAATGATCTCTACTAATTTTGCCAAGAAGAGTGAACAAATATTCAGCCAGAATTATACCAGAAGCTTGTCGATGGCTTCTAAAGGCATTTAGTCCTTGTGTGACTTGCTAGAGGAGATTAAACCAAATATTGGGTAGGTTATATGTATACTTTTGAGCCTGTGTGGAATACAGAAATCTCAATATAATTTCAAACCTCTGCACCCAAATCTTGCTTTTTAAAGTCAACTAAAGTCAGATTTAGGCTGTACAATCATTCTACTCTGGAAAAGAACAGTTTAAAGAAAAGATTAAAAGCCCAAAATTATGATGACACATAAGCTCATGATGAGTGCGCGGAAACTTTCGACCTTGTATTATTTTGCCTTCTGTTTGCCAAGACTGGGGGGAAAATGTTAAAAAGAATTCTGATATCATAGAGTTATCACTAAAGATGACTTTGGGTTAATGCTTATCAATGTACCAAATGTCCAAACAGTTCAGTATATGGGGACGGCCCTAGATATTAGACTTGACACAGCTGTTCAAGCAGTCAGGCAGAAGCTATACACACAGCGAAAGCACTCGCTCTTCAACACCATACGATCTAACCAGTTACAGCCAGAAACAGCATGGCCAGCTGTAATCCGTGCTGTACCCGCGACAAAGCTGGCCAGCCTCTCAGTGCTCAACCACATTACTATAAGCTGCACAGCAGTAGTCACACAAGAATGTGTACTGCTTGCTGCTTAGCAAGTTACCCATCTAGTTAGCCACAATTTCTGCATAATTCGTGCAACCTACCAACTTCATCCCTTCAATTCTGTGTCTACAGGACAAGAGAAGTAACAAGGAAGCAGCTCACAGAAATTCATTAAGAATTCAATTAAAAAGAAAAAGGAAAAAACCATTTCAAACAGCCTGGGGCCACAGTCTGGAACCAAAATGACAATTAATGCTGTTAGTTTCAGCTAAAGAGAAAAGTGTGAGTCTTGACATGCTATATGAGTAGAATAAATGTGCTTAATTCTTACTGGACCCAATCTTTTGCTATTTAGTCTTCACTAAACAAAGTGACATTAACCTTCTTGCTTGTTTTTGCTTCTTTTATTCTGAAAATACAAGCTCTTGCTCTATTTTAGCAGATAAAAATATGAAACTCTTCTAAACATTCAAGGCAGCAAAGCTTGATATTAATGCTAGATATCAGCTTCAAACAAAAATGCCTGTATTTGCATAAAAGCACAGCACAGCTTTTTGCCTGGCGTCAACACTGTGCACTGCTAAGAGCTTCATTAGATTTGAGGTTTGGCAGGAGTTGTTATTGTCTTGTCATAAATATTGCACTACCTTCTGTCACCATTTATTTTAGCAAAGCCAGACCTTGGACTGTTTCTGTGACTCTGTGTATTTATTGAGAGATGAAAGTGTAATGACTCCCGGTCAAGGTTGTTTTTCCTGCCGGGAGCAAGTGGTTACCCAGCAAACCAATCAGGATTGCGAAAAGACAGGTATGATGATGAGATCAAAGATGATTTAAGACTATTTCTCAAAGTACAAAATGCTGGAACTAACTGTTTTTTAATATGATTTTCCCATTCAGCAGCAGACACAATAGAATGAGAAAGGACACAGCAGACATGGGACACAGATGCGATGTAATGACAGAGGACAATACACCAAAGAAGAAAGAACTATAACTTGAATCCATCTATGGATACTGGCAGCTTCATTAATGTACCAAAATGTTATCCAGAAACTTTTTCTATGGAATTTATCAGTTTTGTGATTTTACGTGGCCTACCACTTTGCATCCGAGCTGCTGTCATTCCCAGTCACTTCCACTTATTATAATACCACTAACAGTTGACCGTTGAATAGTTAATAGTGAGGAAATTTCAAGACTGGACGTTGCACAAGTGGTATCCTATCACGGTACCACGCGAATTCACTGAGCTCCTGAGAGCGACCCATGTTTGCAGAAGCATACTGCATACCCAGGTGCTTGATTTTATACACCTGTGGCCATAGAAGTGACTGGAACACCTGAATACAATGATTTGAATGGGTGAGTGAATTGTTTTGGCAGAGTATTGTATATAGGTCACTTTGAAATTAGGTGGATGGAAGCTCGCTTAATGTTTTAGTTGGTATTGCTCTTCGACTTTGAAGGGTTCCCTGTAGAAATGTTCCAACTACAGCACTTTACATCGTGGGTGCCTCTGTGGATCTGCTCTCTTATAAAAACACACGGTTAAGAACAAAGGGGTGGAGATACCTAAGGAATCAAGGCAATTAAGGCAGGATCCCAGCAGCTGCTGCTACAACAAACTTCTCTTTTCAGCAAAATGAAAGTGACTCAGTTCAGAAGGCTCTCTGGCAATCTCCAAAACAATACACGGATCAAGGAACAGCCCTCTCCTCTCATCTACAGTGCTGTGTGTGTGTGTGTTGTGTGTGTGAGTACGCTCCTGCTGCTGAGTATACAGTATGAGGCGAAGAGTAGAAACTCCATCTGCGAACCAGTCACTCTCTTCCACACACACACACACACATACTGCCTCTTTGTATGTGTCTCCTTTGCAGGCACGACCATGAATATTCATGTGTGGGCACAAATACAGACAGGAAGTCTAGACTCATAAGCAGAGGTTCAGAACAGGTAGGTTCACTGACGCTTTATTTGAGGAGACACAGCAGGACAGGACGTGACAGGACAACAAAATGCAACACAGATATGAAATTTTAAGAGAAAGAAAGAGGGACAGAGAAGCCTGGAGACACGAGGAGACACTGACATTATGTCTACAGATAGAAATATGCTGATGAGGGAAAGAAGACATGAAAGAAATGGAAAGAGGAGATGGGGAAAAAAGGAAGAAGAATAGGGGAAGCTGACAAGGGATGGAGTATTAGACCCACTTAAACCAACAGAGTTAGAGGAGCAGAAGAGAAGGCTAGCAGCTCTGAATACTTACAGAGCCACAGCGGACTGAGCAACACAGAGACAGGAGGAAGAGAACTGACCCGTTGTCTTGAGCAGATACGAACACCCAGTCGAGCAGAGCGGACAATCTCTCCGCAGCGCTGGGCGCAGCTCAGAGGCCTCCAGCAGCTCCTTCATTTTGTTCATTAGAACTTTCTTTACTCCCTTTGAGAGTTGTGAAAGAAGTGGGGCGAGCGCGATACAACTGCAAAACTTCCAACTTTGGTTTTTTTCCCCCCATCACTCCATTTGCTTGCTGCATGTCTGCTTCCCCGCAAATGAGCTCTATTCCTGAAGTTTTAATTAAAGCCGTTGATGACTTCTCCTGGGCGTTTATGAGGTTGGTGTAGATTGTGGCGATGCTATCAATATGCAGAGTGATACGTGGGGAGTTTTTATCGACAAACAGCTATGGAGATGAATGCAGTACAGATTAAGTGGAGTGGAAAATGAAAACAGCTTCATGGTCAAAGTGAGGGTGGGTTACTCTGTGGAAAAGACGGATAAATCCACAGCTTTGTCCAGGTATTGGTAAATCTTCACAAACCTGGTTATCCTGCATTCATATAAGAAGCAGTGTTCATATCTGGGGACGTCGGTGAAACTGCTGTGAAAACATTCAAAAAACAAGAGCGGTGGGAAACTAATGGAGCGCAGTCTGCAACTAAGTTCAGGCAGGCGTCACTAATATCCTTCTGACATGTCAGTGGAAGTGCATCCCTGTCCACTGTTTCAACCCCTCCACCGCCCCAACATCCACCTGAGAGATATTTCTGTTTGAATAATATATTCAGGGAGGGATAAGCTGAGAGTCTACATGGCAAACGCTTACTGTGTTTTCTTATGCAGTAAAAAAACAGACTGTTTCAAACTGGTAAAACAACTGAACTTTTGCCCAGTTACTAATTATCAAAAGTACCAAAATGAGATGAAAGTTGTAATAAACCACTTTAATTCTTTAGATTTGTTTAACTTAAAAGCATAATTTTAATTAACTCCTACAATCTTGACCATTTCAAATTATAAAGGTGTATTTTTGGGGATGAGCAGAGTAGTAGCTGAAGTACTGGATTCTGGGTTTTGTAAAAAGTGGGCAGACCAAGAACTTTGTTTACCTCAGGGAGGCACAGAAACTGATGTCGTGTAGGAATTACTGCCAGACTGAAATGCTTCCACCAAAACCTTCTGCTTGACATAACCACCGCTCTTTGTGTCCTGGAAATCGTTAGTTGCCTCTGATGGTCAGTGCCATTGCCAAACTATGTTCTGGCTCGCCTTTAGGCAAAGACCGCGGGTAATAGATGGATGTGTAGGGAAGTCCTGTTGTGAAACATCTTTGCTGTAGCCATAGTAGCTTTAAGAAACCAGCCATCATGAGCCTTTGGGCAGTACCGACTGCCAAACTAAGGCACACTGGTCTTAGTTTAGGCCACTGACTGGTTGTTAGGGTGGAAAGGTATTCGGTGTCCTATGGTTAGCAGTTGCCATTCTGGATTTGGACCCTGGTGTCATGGTAAATCTGGAGCAGCAGGAGATCATGATAACAATATTATCCAGAATTATTTTTATTCTTTTCTAAGGTTCAGGTCCCTATAAAGCTGGGGTGTCAAACATAAGCCTCAGGGGCCAGCAAAGACTCGAATCTGAACCACTTTGGTGCTCTGGAAAATGTGTAGGAGGACATAAAATTGGGACTTTTAACTATTTTTTATTACAACTTTTTACAAACAAGATTTACAAATTTCCCTACAAATGAAGACTTCCCAATTGGCCATTCATACTACAACAAAGAAATAAATCAATAAATAAACAATAAAAATATGATTTAATGTCTTTATGTCTTTATTTACAATGGATATACATTTTTCAAAAATGCTCATTTCTATGAATTCAATAAAACTTTCTGTTTTATAACTACAGGACAGTCAGGGCAGTGAGCTACCAAGTTCAACTTCAAGGTTAAGTTCCAGTGGCTTTTATTGTCATTTCAACCATGTACAGTGGTACAGTACAGAGTGGAATGAGACAGCGTTCCTCCGAGACCCTGGTGCTATGACAGATAACGGACAAACACAGGACTACGTAAAGTGCAACGTGCAAAAAATTGCAAAAATAAACAAGACAAGACAGTGAAACACTACACAGAACAGGACGATACAGACACAAGACAGTGCAATGGAAATGTGCAAAATACTGAGTATTGTGCAAAAGTAAAGTCCAGTCACTGAGTGTTCAGAACTCCTGCTGTAATTTTAAACATTTATTTCTTAAAAAGTCCAAAAAGTCATGCTGACAGATGTCTTTCATGTACAGCAACATTTCTTTATCACGTAGAAAAACTGAGATACATTGTAAACGTTACACTTCCTTACACTGACTCAGGATCAAAGTGGGCTGTAAGTAGACCGCGATCCAAAAATGGGTTTGACATCCCTGCTATGAAGTGTTCAAGTAATAATAATAATAATAATAATAATAATAGATTTTATTTGAGGGCACCTTTCTAAAACCCAAGGTCACCTTACAAAGAGAAAAAGATATAAATAAAACAGTAGATTAAAATAGATTAAAATAAGCTAAAATACAATAAAACAACAAATAAAAACAAAAAACAAATAAACAAGATTTGACAGCAAGTAAGATCTGTATTAAAGCGAGTAAGCCAGTTTTAAACAAGTAGGTTTTGAGCCGTGACTTAAATAAGGGAAGGGAATCTATATTTCTTAAGACTGGAGGAAGTGAGTTCCAGAGCCGAGGAGCAGAGCGACTGAAAGCTCTGTTTCCCATAGTGATAAGACAAGCAGAGGGAACAACAAGATGAGTGGCAGATGAAGATCTGAGAGAGAGGAAAACAGTGGTGATATGAAGCAGATCACAGAGATAAGGAGGGGCAAGGTTATTGATGCACTTAAACATGAGAACTAAGATTTTAAAGCTTATCCTAGCTTCTATGGGCAACCAGTGAAGCTGTTGAAGAATTGGGGTAATATGGTCTCTTAAGGGAGTACGAGTTATGACTGAGCTGCAGAATTCTGAAGAAGTTGAAGTCTATAGAGGGACTTATTGGGGAGACTAAATAAGAGGGAGTTGCAATAATCGATCTGGGAAGTAATAAGACTATGGACAAGGATGGCAGCAGCATGGGGAGTAAGGAAGTGAACGTATGCAGGTTATGTAATTAATGTGAGACTGAAATGAGAGAGTACTGTTGAATATGACACATCAACTTTTTATCTGAGGGGAAGGAAGGATGGGGGAATTTTCAAAGTAGCACATTATGAGTCTTTGATTTACCTCCACACTTAGAAATATGCTGCTGGTGCCAAGTTGTGAGGAAGGGGTCATAAGCCAAATGGACTGGGAATGCCTCAAGAAGAACAAAAGTTTCAAATAAAAAGTGCGGTGAAGTATTTCATTCACAGTTTCAGAAATATTGAGAAGTCTTTTAAATCTAATGAACTTATAATAATGATGTGATCTTGGTCTAATTGGCATTAAGAAGCTGTAATCTGTGATTAAAAGCCTGTAGCGGCAGTAAAAGTGACAGAAAGGAAGGTGTGCACACATGGGAAATTCAGCAGAGGCACAGTTTTACAGACTGTACTCTCACTTTCTGTAACAGCGTAGACACACAGACATGCAGAGACACAGTGTAGCATCTAATTAAACACGTTTAAGCAATTGTTCACAGAGGAGCTCCCATCAAGGGCCGGTTCAGTGGTGACACATCAACCGGAGCGACTAAAAGTGAAACTGTCATTGCAAACTGTTGGGATTTTGGGAAAATTCAGCAACTTTATGTGAAACCCCATCAAAGCGAATCAATTGCATGCCATGTCTTCATTAAAAAATCTTAATTTCAGTTTAGAAAAATTAATAGAACTGCTTAAAAGCCTGAGCATTTTACTTGTTGTCTTAATTGCTCTCAGTGTCGTTGGGAAGCGGAGTGTGAACGTCTCGGTGTGTGAAGCAGGGGACGGAACAATCGGCACAATGGCAGAGAGGCGCTGCTGGAGCAGCTGAGCTGAGTGTTCGTGCACGGCTGATGGAAACCCCCCCCCCCCCAACGCTAAAGTGAGGCGAGCGCCAGAGCTGCCGCGAGCCGGTGCCGGCTGGCAGACCGGCGAGCCCAATGGGCTGGCGCCGCTGCAGCTACAGAGCTGTTGTGTGATATCTCAGCGAAACAGATTGAGATTAGTCTGCCATGATCCACACAGGAGAAAAGAGGGATGGAAGAGGAAGCGAAGGATGGAGAGGGAAGTGGAGATAGAGCTGTAGAGCTGCTTTCATGCGATGTTAGGAGCATGCTCTAAAGTAGAGAGGAAGAGAAGTTCTTTCTTCCTTTTTCTTCCACATTCTCTCCTCACACAATTGCACTTTGGTTGCATCCCAGCTTTGCTATATATAATGATTGGATGACAGCCACTGTATCACTTCAGCACACACACACACACATGCACAAATTCTTTTCCCCAGTATGTTCTCATCACTTTATGTTCCATCCTTTGTCTTCCTGAGGTTTCGCCTCAGGCTCTGTGTCTTTGTAATCTCACCCCGGTGTTACCTTGAGAAGGCAGTCAAACCCTCTGGGTAAATTAGTGTTTCAGCCCATCTTTATTTTCTGATCCCAACAATTATGACATCTCCTGGTGTGGAAGCTCTTCTTCTTCTTCTTCTTCTGTACTCACTGCCCTGTCCTGTTGGAGCCTGCCTGGCACATGAAGACAGCCCAGAGACTGGCCTTTGATGTTACTAGCTTAGAGAGTTTTTCTCCATGATGAATCATGATGAAACATGGCACAGCATGAGGTCTTATGTGTATTCTACAGATATGTTCCCCACTGTATTGGGCGCTGTATGTTGAGTTTTTGACAGCGGGGATTTGCTAAATTGGATTAGCCATTATTGCCGAGCTTTTCGAATCTGACAGCAGTAGCCAGGGGACAGTCATCCATACAGCCTGGTCAACAGCTGATCGGTCACCATGGATGAGGCCCGCGCACTGAGTGGGTGGTGTCCTGAGGCTTGGAAAAAGTTCAAGACGCAGCTGATTGGCTGGTCCAGGATCAGAAGCGTGTTTACCATTTGTTTGGATAATGAGAGTTCTCCAGAGATGAAGTTCAAGAAGATAATCTGATTAGAAGCCTGTAATGTTATTAATAAACCATTGATGGTGGAGCTGACTTTATGAGGGTGAGATGATGAAAGGCTCATAGGCAGTCAAGCTCCTGAGGGGAAGAAGTGCGCTGAAAGATGGCACTGATGAAAGTAAAAATAGACACTGGATGCTGTATGTGTTAGAATTAGGTGTGCTTTCGGGGTTGTTTGGAGAAAACAAAGCAGATCAAAACAAAATTTAAAAGATATTATCGGATATGGAAGTCCATAGCTGCTAAACTTAAACTTACTGCCAAAAGTGAAATTCCAAAAACACTGAATTTACAGTGAATATCCACCAAAACACTGAAGTAATGACGATCACACGTGCAAGAAATTATGTTTACTGATTATTTTTGTTTTGAGTCAAGCCGTCTGAAAGGAACTGTGAATAAAGTAAGGGTTGATTGTCTTGTGCTTGTATTACACAGAAAAATCCTACCTGCTTTGTGAGTGCATTACACTCTGAGCATGAACAAGTATAAAAACCATAAGAAATGCAATAAGGTGTTAGTTTCTATGAGCTAAGCACATATTATACTGCAAGAGCGTATTCAAAGTAGTGCTCGGAGACTTTGTTCATAGTCCTCTTAGTGTTGTTAAAAACAAACCTTTCAGCATTTGTTTCTCTTTCTTCAAAACATTTTTACTCTTTGTCAAATCTTATGTTTAAAAACCTTTCAAAGTAAAACATTCTGTAGATTGCCTTAGTTGATTTTGTGCCAGGAAAAATGATTAAAAATATGTACAGTACTCTGTAACAGTCTTGAGGAAATTGAGGAAATGGGAAATTAGTGCAGCAAATTATTAACATGTGCAAACGTATATGGAAATTCAGTAAATAAGGCATAAATAGAGTTTGTTTGGTATGACCACCTTTATTCGTTAACACAACCTGAACATTAGATGGATCGAGTGAAGGACTCTCAGGTGTCAGGTCTTGGCTGGATTATTTCCTACTTTTTAAGGACTTGACTTTTAGATACTGTTAATCTTTTGCAGATATTTTTCTTTTTAGGTTTGGCACTTCTTCTTTTATCCTCCACTTGTCCAGTTGCCGTCCTTCTTTGTTTTTTTTAAGGACACACTGCACACCATGCCGAGACATACCACATTTTTGGCTCATCTCTCTTTGGGAATCACTTGGTTGGAGCAAAAATGTCTGCCTGTCAAACTGTGTTATCTTTGGCATTTTGGATAGAATTTGCTAAAGAAACAGAAACAAGTGATATGTTTTTTTGTGACAGGCTCCCAGTAATAAAGTGCCTAAAGATCCCATTTAAAAACGGTTCTTTGCTAAGGCATCCGTTATGTGTAGACACAACACAGGTTCATCGCTTGAGTTAGGTCCTTTTATGAAATATAAATAAATTAGGTATGTGTTGATGTGTGTGCTGATGAATTCTGTTCCAAGAAGAAGCCCCACAACAAGGTTTACAGCTGACAAACTGTCACTGTGAACCAGCATAACTATTTTACATTTTGCTGACCCGGTGCTCTAAATTAACCAGCAGCTTGATGATGAAGCTTATGCTTTTGAGAGGAGATCACTTCCAGACCACATGACAAGGTCTTCAAGGTCTTAGGTGGCTTACTGAAAACAAAGCGAACACCATGCATTATGTGCGGTGTTGTGCTTAGCTAGTGGGACAGGAGGAGAAGTGGTGGGAAATAGGTTACTGACTGGGAGCAACTGGTTGAAGGGGGTAATGAAGAGTGGAAGATGCAAGTGGTTGTTAATGATTACTGGGTGAAATCACTCAGTCAACCTTTCATGACCTCAGCAAACCCTGAATTGTTTACTGTGGGGTGCACACGGCTGGGTCTACACAAATGTATGTTTTGTTATCATGCAACAGGGCTTGAGGTTCTCTATATCATTTTACATGTGTGTGTGTGTGTGTGTGTGTGTGAGAGAGAGAGAGAGAGAGAGAGAGAGCAGGCTATCATGGCTATGCTAAAGAGGAAATGGAGGAGAACATGACCAGAGTCTTAAATCATACACCCCTCGCTTGTCATGCTGCAGCGTGTATGTGTGTGCACGCAGTCGCTCCCTCGGCCAGTGGCATAAATAGCGCTAATGTTTTTCCTTGTGCATGTCACCTTTGTTTGCACAGTCAGCTCTCTCCCTCGGTGCACAATCTAAAAACACATGTACAAAGAGTTTTTAACCTTCATTGGGAGGTTTAACTGCATGAAAAAGATGAGTCACTGCAACAAACCACACATCAAATATTCATTAAAAGTCAGCACGGAATTTTTAAAAAACACACACAAAACTAAACTCTATAAAGAATCAAAGGGATCTGACTTTTAGTTTAGAATTAAGTTAGAATTTCTCCATCAACATAAAGCAGGAAGTTCACTTAATGACATTTGTGTGATATGTGCAGTGTGGCAGAAAGTTGGTGAGAGCCAATTTAAAAGTGCATTAAAGGAAAAGGTAGAATCCATCATCTGCTACATTAACTTGTGACACGTGAGCCACATCCAGTTCTGCTGTTTATAAGACATAGGAAGCGGTAAGTATGGGGCATAATCAATGAAAAATTAAGAAAAACTCTTTTTTTTCCTACGATAGACTTGAGAACCACTTGCTGTTGTCTGAATGAGGGTGTTCCAACAGCCATCAAAACCATCCTTTACAAGTACAAACCACATGAAAAATCTAATCGTGTTTCTAAATGCTTTGCCCCATTTTGGTCTCAATATAAAAATGCTTTTGTTTGTGAAAAGCAGCGATGATCGCTTAGGATGATTAAATTACCTGCTGACAAATGAAATTCTGTGTTTGATCTTATTTACTTTGATGTACCAGCATGAGTCTTGATGGATTTGCAATGCCCGTACATCAGCCCTGAATACATGAGTGTAAAACAACATATGGCTGAGTTTCCCATGAAGATAACAATAATCCTGTTAATTGTTGCCTTTGGACAGAAAAGTCAGTAACCCTCCCTTCAAGCTAACAGTGAATGGCTAATAGCAAACATGTATCTACAATATTACATAAATCATGCGATTAAAATAGATTACCTTACATCTTTATCTGCCTCACACGACTGATGTTTTGTGTGCTTTTGGAACATGTTTCTATTGCTGGTATTTTCTTAAGATGCAGTGTATTTGTGTTCGCTCAAGTCATCATAGTTGAGTGTTTTGTGCTTGAATTGAACTAAAACTTAATCATAAAGGCGACGATCACAAAATGGTTCTGTAAATGATATTTATTTAGAAGGACTGGAGGATCGTATAATTATCCATCCATTTTTACCCAAGTCAGGATCACAGGAGCCTGGTACCTACCTCAGGTGACTTTGGGTGACAGGCAGTGCGCATCATCGAAAGAAAGACAATTTACCATAGTGGTAACACAAAGAGACGGACAACTACACCTTCGCATTCATGCCTTAGGCCAATTTAGGCCTAATTTATTTAATTTTGGGGTATTTACCTGGTTAGAACCCACAAAGAAACAGGACGAACACTCCATGCTGGAAGGTCCCAGTGGAGACCGGTTGACTAGAAACCAGGGCCATTTTGGTGTGAGCTAACAGTGCTAATCACTACAACATGCAGCTGCCCCTCAGGCAAGGAATAAAAAGATAACAAAACAACACAGCGTGCCAAGTCACTTTGTTCCAGTTGCTTCAAAGTGAGGAAAGTAACAACTTTTTCAAACATAAGAGGCCCTAATCGAGGAAACAAAAATACGAGTTGTTTGAATAAACTGTCATTTACAATACTATTTTACATGCCTGAAATATGCTCAATACCAAACATACTGAGCCAAAATACACTATGATTAAAGTATGAAATAGTTTTAAGTTATGAGAACTGCTATGTTAAAAGACTTGTACTGTATCAGCCAAGCATAGATGTACTTATAGCCTCAAACTCAGGGTAGTTCATTCCTTGAAGATACTCCAGCGCTCCAAAAAATAATCCATTTATAAACAGCGTTCAGGGAGAGAAAAGACAGAATGTGTATGCCATGAGGGTTTAGTCCTCATAAAATAGTGATTGGCTTTCTTCATCTGCGTCCTCGCGCTCCTTGACAGAAAGAAGGAAAGAAGTACAGTACCGCTTTACACACAGTCACACACACCAGCTGTTCACTGCTTGCTGACAAAAGTACACACTTGAAATGTATGGCTGAAGAACACACAGAATGCAACTGTGAATACACACACGGTATCATGGAAATGATGCGCTCAAACACACATCAAATAAGCAGGCTGTATAGGCAGATGCCCCGCAGCGAGAGACCAGCGACATAAATATTCATGCGTTCCCATGATTGCAAAAATGTAAATAAGTCAACAGTCATGAAATTGCCAGCATCTGGTCACTTTTGGGGGGAGAGGAGAATAGAGAGAGGGGAAAAGTAGGGAGGAGAGATCGGCAAAGAGGGGGAGGGCACAACACGGTGGATTAAGTGGAGAAGGATGGCAAGACCAAGGAGAGAAAATGGCCGGCAATGGGAGAGAACGCAGAGGAAGGCTGATGGGTGGGGAGCCAAATCACCCCAGATTATTTTCTACTTTCAGCATAATGACTCTCACTTGGATCCGTGCGCAATTACTTAATGATAAATACCTTGGAGAGCCTATCTATTTTGTGTTGTTCGAGTGGAGAGCAGCAGCTGTAGCCAGAGCTGAGGAATGAGGAACATCTGTCTTACATGAAGAGAGTTAATGTTTCTGCGGGCACCAGAGGATCACGCGTTGGGATCTGATCTCTCTTGAAGTCAGCAACAGTTTGTTGTGAAGCAAAATAAATAAATGTAGTTAACAGTATATATTCTGTTATAAGAGGATCAAATGAATACGGTGAGAAGTGAGTCTTCCCCCCTCCTCAAAGTTTTTACATGATTTCCATGTGAAAAGTTGTTAATAAACAACACTTTTCACCAAAATGAAATTCATGTCTAAAATACTCATGCCACCTTCACAAACCACCTTCAGCTCAGCGTCTCAGATGTGCTGAAAGAGGGACCTGTGGGGAGGAGGGAGGCTTCTCCACTGTAGACTGTTTATTAACAATATTTTTGAATTAATTTTTAAAAACAGTCATTTCAGACCGGTTGACTTATATGGGAGAGAGCTTGAAGCGGCTCGACCGTGTTTCAACTGACAATTCAAACCGACAACTCTCTGTGCTGTGAAACTTTTAAACGGAGTCAATGCAGAGCCAGTGAAGAGGAAACCGTTTGTGAGGGAGTGATGTGGAACCATCTGTTTGTTCCAGCATGTAGCCTAGCAGCAGCAGAGCCGTTTTACACAAACATCTTAGATTACACACGTTGATGTGAACAGCAGAAGACATGGGCTCTAGATTATCATGTAGGCAGCATTTTCTGGTGCAACAATTAAAAATTCTGCCTTATCATCACTGTATTTGATAGTATTTAGACTGTCCGTTAACCTAGATAATCTGTAAACCTTATCATTTCATTAACAAGTTAAGCTGAATGGCATAAGCAATTAAGTACTAGTTCATGTTGAAATGCTTAATAATCTGTTCCAAGTACAGCAAGTAGAATATGAATAAACAGGTGTCCCAGAAGCGAGCCCTGCAGGACACCACAGGAGAGAGTGAAATATGTGGTTACTAATACTAATACATTTAATTTATAAATCTCTATTTAAACATTTCTAACATAGAGAATTTGTCAATGACTATAATATTTAAGTTATTTTAGTTTTGCTTTATGGAGGCATCAAACATCAAAAATAAGTTTGATCTTTCTTAAATGGAGAGCGGTTCATTAAAATCCAATGATTTCAACAATCTAAATGCTTCAAATGTACACAGACAGATATCAGATTATTAATTATATTGAAATATTTTTGTAATCAGTTCAGTTCTCATTCAGTTTTATTTATATAGCACCAAATCACAACAGCAGCCACCTCAAGACACTTTATACTGTAGCATTTATAGTGTAAGCTACAATAATACAGAGAAAACATTAGCAGTAAAAAGGTACTAGAGGGAGGCGGGGTGAACATGTACTGTGGAAGTGAACCAGGGTTTGAAAATAACTAATGATTAAATGCAGAGTGGTGTAAAAATACATACAGATTGAAAAGAGGTTGGGAAGGCCCCAGCAGAAAAGTAACGAAGCGAGTCTTCAGAGTCACCTGATCTAGCTCTAACTATATGCTTTCTCAAAACCAGCAGTTTGAGAGCAAAGTGCTCTAATGGGGTGATAGGGTACTATGAGGTCTTTAAGAGAAGATGGGGCCTGATTATTCAAGACCTTCTATATGATGAGAAGGACTTTAAATTTGATTCTTGATTTAACAGGGAGCCAATGAAGGGAAGTAATTATAGGAGAAATATGCTCTCTCTTTCTAGTCCCTGTCAGTACTCTTGCTGCAGCATTTTGGATTAACTGAAGGCTTTTCAGGGAGTTTTTAGGACATCCTGATAGTAATGAATTACAGTAGTAAAGTAATACTTGAAGTAATAATTGCATGAACTAGTTTTTCAGTGTCACTCTGAGACAGAGATATTATACAAATGGTAGAAAGCAGTCCTACATATTTGTGTAATATGTGCATTGATATATGTGCATCATCTACATCTAGCTTTAAATAATACTGCCTAAGGGAAGCATGTATAATGTAAACAGAATTGGTCCTAGCACCGAACCCTGTGGAGCTCCATAAGTACATGCACACATTGGAGTCTATTAGATAGATGTTATTTAAACCACTGCAGTGCAGTAGCTACAGTATGCACTAATGGCTGCAGTAAAATATTGTGATCAGTGGCATCGAAGGCTGCACTTGTGTCTCACAGGACAAGCACAGATGAGTCTACTGTCAGAAGCCATAAGAAGATCATTAGTAACCGTCACTAATGCTGTTTCTGCACTGTGATGAATTCTGACTGAAGATGCAGATGCAGATGATCAGTTAGCTGTTTGACAACTACTCTTTCAAGAATTCTTCAGATGAACAGAAGGTTGAAGATTGGGTTATAATCAGGTGGCACCGTCATGCATTGCTATGCTACACATCCTTTAAAATAATATTCTGCTCACAATTTGTAAAGAGTAGAATTTCCAGCTGACTGTACTGGACAGTAGATGTATTCATGTTTAATATCTTCATATTTTGAATACATTTTAGCTCTGTATATTAGTCAGCTAAATACGTCTGTAGTTCAAACAGCTTGCATTGCCAGAAGGTTTGAATTCTTAAGACACTGTTTGTGTGCGTGTAAGGGAAGGGGGATTGAATATTTTAAGACAAAAATTAAAATATAAATTACCATAAGAGTATTTGCTGTTATCTGAGGAAGATGGCTTTTGCTTCTGCTAAGCCGAGCCAACTTCATCTGTGCAGCCCTGACCAGCTATGCATGCATAAGTAACAGTAGTGCTGATACTGTGCTGGAAGGCAGGCGAGAACTCGTACAATCTAGGCCAGAGCACTTATCTCTGTTTGGTTTGCAGTCCTCGTTACTACATGAAATTGTAAACTTCACAGGGCCCTGTGGTAGCCTCTTCTGTACATTATTCTTCTAGTTTTTAATTAATTGTGCCTGGTTTATAAAGTCCTGGCCTGCTCTTTATACCAGTATTTTTTGTTTTTCATGAAATGTCTGAAAAATGTCTTCTGAGATATTTTTACTTGTAACTATTTAATTCACAAGTTGAGCTTGGTTTAACTTTTTTCTATTTAGTTTTTCAGCTGGGTGCACGTTTAGCTCAGTTGGATGAGCATGTAGTCAAATACCGCATGGCTGAAAGCGGCCGGCCCGGGTTCGAGTGTGGCCTTCTTTAAATTTTTATAATTTTTACTCAATTTCCATCTCAGATTAATACAGTTTCTCTGATTCTGATTGCTGGAAACCCAAACAAAACATGTAATAAGAGGCTCTAATGTAAGCGTCCTGTTAATGTTGGTGGCGTCAGTTACACAAAGGACTTAGAGCCGGCAGTGCACGGGCAGGAATGCATTTCCGACACCACTTCATAAGAAGAATGGGATGGGCAAAACTTCAGTATCTTCGATGTACTACTGCTGTGTGATTTTTTTATTACTATTAATGAAGGATACTCGCCACCGAGCTAACATTGTTAGCTGGCGTTTGCTGAGGTTAGTTCATAGACTGCAGACTGTTAGACTGTTTCCAAATACTCACGTACGCGAGTCCGTACTCGTGTTTTCGCTTGTCCGGACTTCGTAAGTTCACACGGGAGTCCGGACTTCCCGAGAACGCAGTGCGATCGTTCTACAATTGGAACGGCAGTGTACGTGATGACATCACAGCTCCATCCCC
>VUQG01041290.1:0-15522 GCA_015106755.1 Etia nguti | reverse complement strand
TTCAAAGGATTTCATGACCACAGACGTCAAGGCGACAGGTCTGTAATCATTCAGTCCTGTGATGGTGGGTTTCTTGGGGACCGGGATGATGGTGGAGCGTTTGAAGCAGGAGGGAACCTTGCAATATACTGCAACAACATGGGAATAGAGCAGCTGCGAGAGAATTCAGCATTAATGAGTCGATGGTACAGAAGTGGAGGAAGCGCAGTTTTTGACTTTCCCTATATTCCAAAAGTGCTTCGTCTCTTTGCTATTACTGTCGCCAGGCATAATTTGCAGATGATATTGCTTGCAGCCGCTGCCATGCTTTCGACCAAAACAGGCGCAACTTGATGACACCATCAACATGCGCTATCGCGGTAGAGTGGTATAGTCAAAATCTCTACCATTGGCCAAATTTGTATCGTTTCTACCGTATGCCGTTTATACCGCCCACCCCTACTACCAAGATCCGACTGTTCAACTCCAACGTGAAGTCAGTACTGCTGTATCAGGCTGAAACCTGGAAGACGAACAAAACCTCAGAAAAATCCAGACATCCCTCAACAGCTGTCTCAGAAGGATTCTCCACATTCGCTGGCCAGACGCCATCAGTAACATCAAACTATGGGAAAGAACCTGTCAACTCCCAGTAGAGGAAGAAGTCAGGAAGAGAAGCTGGTGCTGGATAAGGCACGCAAACCGCTAACTAACATCACCAGGCAGGCTCTCAGATGGAACCCCCAAGGCAAGCGAAAGAGACACTGCTGAAGAAACACCTGGTGACCAGACCTTGAGGCAGAAGCAAAAAAGAGGGGCTACATCTGGATCCAACTAGAAAGAATTGCCCAGGACAAATCTCTGGAGATCTACCTTGGCGGCCCATACCCTGGGAGGGGTGACGTCCAGTAGTAGTAGTAGTAGTAGTAGTATAAGTTGGTTGTTGCTGTGGTTTCCCTGCTGTGTTGGTTTTTGCTTGTTTTTTGGGTTTTTGTTTTTTCAGCTGGTGGTCAAGCAGATTTTCAGTGTTTTGGGGGGGGGGGGTTTGGCCTTTAGACAACAACTGCTACACTGCCGGACAGGACAGGAAAAAAGTAATCCCCCCCCATTTTAAAAATCAATGTTTAAATTGTAATTCAACAATATTAAACTAGTAAGAGAAATTAGATTCCTTTCCATAAGTTTAATTGTGTGATACTTCACAAGTAAATGGTTTCAATTCAAACTAGCTGCACAGACTTGAAATCACCTGATGTTGATAATTTTTAGATGACTTGAAAGCTGAAGAACGTATCCACTATAGAAACTGAAAAATCATGAATGTTTATCTGAATTTGATGGGAAAACTGAGATGTTGCTTCTTTTTTTTTGTTTGGATGCTTAATCAGCATTCAAAAAAAAGGTTCCCGATAAATATTTATATTGTGCCACATCTTTGTTTTGTAAGGATTTTTTATAAGATAGAATTTTGCACATATTAGGACCTCAGTGTTTATAGTGTTTTTCAGGATTTAAGAATATTAATATGAGGGCAGTCCCAAAAGTAAGGTCTCCAAAGCGGTGGGGACGTAGAGAAACTGTTCGCATGGCTGTTGGCCACACTGTTGTGATTGGTGCTTCTTCCACTCCCAAACAAGCATGCGCGGCTTCGCTGGGATGCTCCATCTTGGCTTGGCAGCCATTGAACGCAAATTTCTGAACGCAAAAGGCCTTAAACCGTTTAAAATTCATCACTAATTGACGTGAGTGTATGGACAGTCGTGAATAAATGTCAATAATGTTCTCAAGTGGTGTAGAGAGTTTACAGCCGGTCAACTGAAATTCACTACGAACAAACGGCAACGAGTTGATTGCTCAACACTTCCTGACGGACATGGCGGTGAGCTGGTATGACATGGGCATTCTAAAACTGCCACAGCATCGACCAAAATACATTGACCAAAATGGCGATTATGTCGAAAAATAAATATTTCTTCAGCCTTTAAAATGATGTAAATACAGTATTATAGAAAATAAACGGTTGTTTGTATTTCTAAAAAAATGAGACCTTACTTTTGGGATTGCCCTCGTAAAAGGAACATCCAAACACCACATGAAGTGTACCTAACACAGTGGCCAGTGAGTTTATTTTAGTCATTAGGGCCTTTAAAATGTATTACTTCCATTTGTCTTAATATTTCTAGTAACACTACTTTAACTACAGTGACACATGAACCATCCCCGCAAATGTCTTACAGCAGTCTTCACACAATGCAAAGTGTGTTAATTATGGAAATATTTGTTAGTTCTGGTGGTTAATTTGCTACAGACAGTAACTAAATCTAATGTATTTATGACCCCGTGGGCCCTGATGTGAACCTTGGAGCGCATACTTTTATACTTAAGTTAATGCTTTGTGTCCAGTATTGCCCAACTAGACTCTGAAGCTCTAGAGTAATTTTTCAGAAATTAGAAGTACAGTAATTGGTGTACAGTGTGTTTTGAAAAGGGAGGAAAACCTTTTATTTTTATTCACATATTACACAGACTGTGGCTAAGGCAGTGCAATTTCAAGTATTATTAAAGTTGCAGTATGTAAAATCTCACTGCAGAGATTTGATGTCAGTAGACTGCAGTCAACTGAATTCACATTTCTTATCCCTCCTAGTTCAAGTGCATAAACTCAGCTACGGTAGGTAGGTAGCTCTGCTAACTCTAATTCTGTTGTTCAATATATCTTTGTTTAATCTCTATTTTCCTTTTTGGACAAGTTACAAAAATCTCATGAATCATATTTACTTTGCTGGGCAGAAAAATACATTTGTACACTGAGGTAACTTTTCATAATGTGGGACTTTAGTATTGATTTTTAAAAACTGAATTTTCTGCTTTTAGTTGTATTTAGCAACTGAAAATATTAACACTGAGAAGACAAATCATCAACGGTGTGTGGTCAGATGCAGGTGTGGGTGTTGCTGTCTTAGTTCTGTAGCAGAACTTCAGAAAGCTGACTCAATTCTTCTTATTTGAGGTTCAGACCAGGAAGAACGTAACTATAATATTGAACGTTGAAGTATGATCCTCCCACCCACCAGGACACTGCTCCTGGTGGGGGTTCACCTCCTCCCACTGAACTCATAGAGAAGCAAACAACCAGTCCAGAGACAGACTCTAAGGTAGCATCACTTTCATCGCTCACTCCTGAACTCCTGTGAACCATAATGAGTGTGGCCTATCTAAATATCAGTAACTAAGAAAACATACGTACTGACATGAGTATTTGGGATACTTTTATTATTATTATTATTATTGTTATTATTATTATTATTGTGCTGTGGGGCTTTAGACTATACAGGGGACACAGAGGTCTCTCCTTCTGGGCTATTTAAAGGGCCAGGGTATCCAAATGACCAGAGCTGCATATATACCCCATACTGTCAGGCTTCAAATTTATGCATTAGTCCCAGTCATCATTTTACTGATTAAGTTCACGTCTACAGTAAGAAAGTGGAGATACTTCATTACCAGGCCTCTGGAGAACTTCAAGACATGTTGAGGAGGTAATTTAGCCATTTAAATCAGCTGTGTTGGATCAAGGACACATCTAAAACCTGCAGGACATCGGCCCTTTAGGCCTTGAGTTGGACACCCCTGGTCTAGCCACTCCACATTTCAGTGGCCAGAATCCGGTATGAACTTATGTGCGTGCGCCATGAACACCCAGACATGAAAGTGTTCAAAAAAGGCGCCATTTTGGTTGACCGTATTGAGAAGACCTACACCTTGGGATTTTTGCATTTTGAAGGGCCTGATTTAAAAGCTGGCTGATCATATTACAGAAGCCCTCAGAGGGAAGTAGGATTATTTTTCTTTTTTCCCTACTTTTTTTCACTTTGCCTTTCTATTTGTGGTGGGGTACCTGTTAGCTTGGGAAAACAACAGATAATTCATAACAAGTCACTTGGATGAGAGAATGGTACACATGCTGGCACCTGAAATAAACTATGGTGCTGTTCATGCATGTTGTGTACCAAGGCAGCTCAAAAGACAATTTTTCAGTGTTCCTCAGTTCTCTGAAAGGACACCATCACAACAGAGCTAAATATTTCACATTGAGTTGAAGAAGAACAAAATGCAGTAAGAAAGTGATAATGTTTAGCATGATTTCAGATATGAAAAGCGCATTGGAGACACTGCTTCCAACTCTAAAATATGGTAATACTTCTTATGAAGAAAGCCAGGAACTGCTTTTGAAGTTTAGGTCTTTATATGAAAATGACTGTGCAGTGTTATAACATGACTATATATACACAGTTCAACAGATATATCCTAGGACAATTATTATCAATCAACAGACTACAGAGCTCATGCCAACTTGTGCGTAAGGGAAAAGTGGTTTTGTAATGATGAGAAAACTGGAGAACCTGTTCTCAATCTCAGAGCTGAAGCTAGAAAAGCTTTTAGGTTATTTTTAATTGATGTGTTGAACATCCTGTAGCAGAGGTACTTCTCCACTTTCACGTGCAACACACTTCCAGTGAAAAGAATCACTGGTTACTGTGCCTAGATTAAAGCAAGAATCAGGGAGGAAATTGTAAGCGTTGTTGTTATAGGGTCATCAGTTAGATGCATCTGGGTACATAGTAGTGTTGTGGCCCACATTTATAATATGATGAAGTGGGATTTGGATATCTTTTGTAGTCTGGATATAGAAGTCATGCTTTCACTGTAAGTTAGTTAAAACTTGTTGATTTGAATTTGTGAAATATTTTTAAGTTTTGGTGAGCATGACATTTTTTGACGTGATGTGTGTTTTTTTTATTTTTTTAATTAGTATTTCAATTTTAAAATGAACTGTGAAACTGCCTGCACATGTTTTCGTATGTCAGTTACAATGTTGCATCTTGGTTGGGGTGAAAGATAAATAGTCATTTGTGTGATATGCAGTGCCGTTCTCCTCTACAGTTAAGGTGCTGTTTAATAAAATAAAATGTTTAATACAATATATAATATTGCAAAATATTGATTATATACATTAATATCCTCTGCCTCACTGTTTTTCCAGTGTAATATGCAGCAAGTTATGATTAGAAGTTTTTCTGTAATATTTTTATACCCAACACTAGATGTCAAAAAATGAGTTGTGATTTTTTAGCAGTAAAACATTTTCATACACATTTTTTAAATTTACAATTTACATGTTTTTTTATAAATTGTTGTTGCATCTCCTGCCTGCCAGGCTTGCTGTTTTTGCATTTGAGTCTCCCTAAGACCACCAAACACCGACACAAATTTAATTCAACAAGATAACTAACTGGCTTATACAGTCCCAGTAAGGCAGAAGCAGATTCCAACAAGATGGCAATGTTTAAGTTGGGACCCCATCAAAGTCAGTGTCACGTTCTTTCTTCCAGTATATGAAGTTTCACTTTGATGCCAGATGTACAATCTTTGTACACATATCACATTTTCTTCATATGTTATATACAGTTTCTTGAAAATTCTTTCATGACATTTTAGCCAGATCTACATTCTTTGTGCTATATGATTCTTCTGTCCTATATTTTATGTTATTTATTGTCATGTTTAGCAGAAGATCTGGACCACAAAAAAGCTGACTTATAAAGAAACTAATTAAACAAAACAAAAAAAGTCTTTATTTAGGCAAAGCAAAAATTCCAAATGGCAAAAACAAAAACCCCAATAAGGGGAGAAACATTTAGACAGACAAACAGTACAACACAATAAGGAATTGAGGAAAAAGTTAACACTTACATACGCATATTAGAACGGGAGGACACGGATGGGGATAGACACAGGTGAACAGAATCTAACTAATGAGACAAGGGGAAGCAAAACTAAACACAACACACACAAAACAAGCAAAATAAAACAGGAAGTAACCAAGACTGAGAAAACTTGACACAGAAGGGAAGGCTAAGAAAAAACTAATCCCTAAGCAAAATACTAACTGAAACCCATTTACTTAAAACCAAAACCCCAGACTGAATATAAATGTCAAGAATTAATAATAAAGTAATCCAAAACCCAGAGCCCTGGTTTAAAAACCCAGGTCATTACAATTCATATCCGAACAGTATCCATATAGGCATCTGTGATGGATCAGATCTTCCTGTATTTTCTCCATAAACATTATAAATATGTGACAGATTTTTATACAGTTTTATACAGTTGGATCATTCTGGATACAAGTCCTTTTTGTCCAGTGTTTAGGCATTAAAATAATCTTTGATCTTCCGAAGCAATACTTTTTACATTTATTTTAATTACAGACAATACTGCAAGCAACTAAGAAAAAATAGT
Organism: Etia nguti; assembly: GCA_015106755.1. Lineage (NCBI taxonomy): Eukaryota > Metazoa > Chordata > Actinopteri > Cichliformes > Cichlidae > Etia > Etia nguti. The sequence goes on along the minus strand of VUQG01041290.1, from coordinate 9,240 downwards.
TTTCTTAAGCTTACATCCCTTATCAGATATTTGTGGTAAATGTGGTATAATAAAGTGATTCTTTTACACCTGAAATTTTGGTTGCTGTTACAGTAAGATGAGTTATTGTTGCTACCTCTAGAAATGCTTTATTTTTATGTCTTTTCCGTATTGTACCTCTGCTTCAATACAGAAAAGAGGAGACGTGCTCGAGCTGAGTGCATCATCTTAACTGTTGTTTTTACTCATGTTTGTGTTGGAAAAAAAATTGAAGTTTGACCACTGAATTTGGTTGGAAAAAAATTTATTTCCTCACACACTTGTAGATGGATTTCACAGTTTGCACACATCATCTTGAAGACTAGCCTTTGAGAATAGGTTTATTTTTAGCGTCTGATAAAGCTGTGGCTGACTGTTGTCTAATTCTTAATTATAAACAATTTAAATTCTTGAGACTGATGCTGTGGGCCAAGTTTATACAAATTTATTTGACCACCTGTCATAAAACAAAATAACACAATCAGTAAATCTGGAACTAAAATGAATAATACAACCTTACCCTGTAATCTTTTAGATGTTCTTTAAGGGAATGTTAATATTATTGTACATTAAATTAATTAGTTAAAAAAAAAACTACTGTAGAAATATCATAACAAATTGATGTTCTAGTAGATCACGGGCTTTGTAAAAGTCTAAAAATTAGTCAAAGTCATTTTCTATAATGAAATATTTCTAATCTAGTAAATCAAGAACCAGTCTAAAGGTTCTGTGCATTGATCGTTTTCTTTTTTTTGATAGACCCTGATGAAGTTTCACCTATTGTCTGTCCTATGCTCTTTGACTTTCACATGATGATACTACATTTATTAATTCATATTAACATTGAATCATAACTGGATGCTGTAAACAAATAATAGTCTTTATAAACAATCATTAGTTTCATGATTAAATCATAAATTTTGTTTCTGGGAAAATTTCTCTCTCTCTATATATATATCTATATATATATATATAGATATATATCGATATCTATATCGATATATATCGATATATATCTATATCGATATATAGTGTCTGTCTGTCTGAAGAAAAATGGAGAGACCAATGAAAACTGTGTAATGTGTTTGAGTTAAAATAGGACTTTAATGTCACTGTACTGTTTTTAAAATAACCTGTATTTTACTCAATTTTCTCAATAGTACAAATAAATACTGAAACTGTGCAGGTAAAACAAAATATAACTATATTTATTTATCACAAAATAAAAGAGAAACATTAAACCATGACATGACATGAGGAAAAATGTCTTGCATAAGGTTAACTTCTCAGTTTTTCCACCGTATAATTATGTTGTGTAGGTACCCCACATTTTGCCTGTAACCCTGGAGGTTCCTGGTCTGCTTGGGGTGGTGGTTCATGTCACACGTACTAAAAGACCCAAGTTTTCCCAGCATAACAAAGTGATCAGTATTATCCACTTCTCTAAGGCTGGCTGACTGAAGGAATGCGGAATTAGATATCCTTGATGCAAATGCAATGTGGGCGTTAAACCACTGGATGGCAGACAAGATACACCTATCAAGAGTGTGTGCTCAGACTCAGTCCAGTTGCACCACTTCCCATTACTCTGTTTATTTGAAGCTAGGACTTACCTACAGGCATGTCTGGAGCTACTGTGAGGCAGTTTACTGGAAGCAGACAAACTAAGAAGAATGGATCACAGAAACTTCTTTATTGGCATCTAGCGATGTATGGTGAAAAGGTGAGAAGAGGTTTGAAGACTTCTTGGCATTTTGTGCATCTTTCCAAATCCTGCCACTAATTTGTCATTTGTATGAGGTAGCAAAACAAATAACAGAAGTTCCTCAATGGCAGCAATAAGAGTTGTGGAATGACTGGACAGCTCCTGATGTGCAGAAAGGTCATCAAGTAAACAAAGCAATAAATTTCAGTCTATTTGCACTGGGCAGTGTTTAAAGTGCTAATTAGCATTGTGTGCTAATGACAGACTTCACAAGATTATACATTTTAAACTAAGTACAGTTGAGGATATTTTATCAGGGGCAAGAGTGAAGAGTCTTCTGCAGTGAATGAGTCTAGAAACTGGTAAGTATAATATAAGCGAACATTTACGAGGGGTCAGTCTGAGGAATAGGCGGTACGGTCATAGGAGAGGCATATTAATATCACAGGTGGAAATCTGAGTAATACTGATGCACATCCTTGTTGTTGAGCGTAAAGAAGGAATCAACTGGAAATGTTTCAGACATGAATCCAGTAGCAGGTGGAGAATGGCAGTACCACTTGTGAGAGAGGTATCCTCATCTTACAGATTTCCCAACCAAGAGAAACACGTAGAGTGCTGGGAAAAGGTATTGGCCCCCTTCCTGATTTTGGGGGGGTTTTTGTGAGTGTGTCAAGAAGTTATCCCCCACACCGTTACACCTCCACCAGAAGCCTGAACTGTTGATGGAAGGCAGGAGTGATCAGTGCTTTCATGCAAAGCTGTCTGTGTTGTAAAACCTAGTCAGCATAATAATGTGTTTAATATAGAAATTTAAGGGAGTGGCAGATGGAGCAGACTTCAATGGACATGTAGATGAAGGGAACGAGTGAATAGTGGTGGTAGATTTTTATGGAAGAATGGCATATTGATGGTGAACACTGAACACACTTGAAGAACAGGCAGGAACACAGTGCGATGTGCAAGAGTGGAGGAAGTTGCACACGGCTGGACTAAATCTTGCACAGAAATTGCAGTCTAAAAGAGAGGAGAATGGAAATCATGAAAGGCAGAGCCAGATGTTGTCTAGCTCTATTTTCCCCTTACACTATCTTGCAAAGTCATCCTACAGACTAGCATCAAAGATTAAATGGTGGAAATTTCGGAAGGAAGAATGCTGTGCAAGTTTTAGGGAAGAGTTGAGACAGGTTCTGGGTGGTAGTTTCCAGGTGACTGAATAAGTACAGGTGAAGTATTGAGAAAAACTGCCAATAAGGTGTTTGGTGTAACCTCTGGACAGAAGAAAGATGACAAGAAGACTCATTGGTGGAATGAAGAAGTACAGGAAAGAATTCACAGGAAAAGGCTGGCAAAGAAAAAGTAGGATAGCCAGAGAGGAACACTGGGAGCAAATAGAGAGGTGGCAAAAGAAAATGCAAACAGTGAGTTGTATGTGAGGCCAGCTGTGAGGACAAAATAACTTGTATCGTTGCCTAAGCAGAGAGATTGAGCTGGAAAGGATGTGCAGCAGGTTAGAGTGATTAAAGATAGAGACGAAAATGTTCTAACAAGGGAACAGAGGGCTGGGAAGATGGCAGGAGCACTCCGAGGAGCTAATGGATGAAGAAAATGAGAGAGAGAGGATAACAGAGGACTGTGTGATTCTTGTGTTTTTAGATATTAAAGATTTTTGCTTTTGTTTGTTTTAAAATTGCAAAAACAAAAAACGTTGCAATCATTAGTGTTCTCATTTTGGTACAACAGTGGAGGAAACAGGACGCGTGCACTTGTTTGGAAGATTTTGTGACATTGAGTTTTTACACTTCTGACAACTTGGGAACCTGCAGCTTTTTTTTTATTAACACACCCCTCACAGTGTCTTATAAACAGACACACACTCACACACACACACACACACACACATTACTGAACAGCCCAGAGCAAAAACAATGAGAGGTTGAAGAACGCTGCTTTTGTAACTGGAGCACACACAGCTTGCCCGACAGGATTTTCTACAAAATCCTTCAATTGAATTTTTCTTTCCGTGAGGGGAAGACGCTGCTCTCTTTCCATCCCAATATCCCTGAGCAAACACTTGCGTCAGCTGTTTGTGTTTGCCAATACATTATGACTATGAATATTTTAAAGGCAAAATGGAGTTGTGTATCTGCAGTCACTCTGAGGAGGAACCACTGTTCCGAATTAATTCACATGCATTTAATTTAGCAGTGCAGAATTATACAGCTTGTGTCAGATAATTCAAAGTTACATGCGCAGCCAAGTAATGGATACATTTTTTTTCTCTTTCTTCCTTCTCTGTGAGCCTCTGAAATCTCCACATCAGCAGAAATCAACTGAAACTGAAATAGTTTTTGTGTGTGTAAAACTTTGTGCTGTTACACACTAATGCAAAAAAAAAAAGACAAGAAAATACTGTAAAGAATCTCCCAGAAGTCTCATTAAAATGTAAAAACGTGCATGTGTTCAATAAGTGTTTTTTCTGTCCACTCTTTGATTCTCTGGGTAAAAATAAATTTCAATTTTAAAGCGCTGCTCATGGCCATGGGGTAGAAGTGATACTGTCACTGGAGGCAGGTTCAGTTATGGGACAGCAGCTGCTGCTAGTCGAAGTGACTGCATGTCTAATAGTCTGATCTGAATTGCTTCAGTGCTATTCAGGAGAATGGAGTATACCGTTATCAGCAATGTTTATTTTCTGTGCCCTTTCTTTGTACTTGATGTCTATCAGTGGCGTTATTGATTAGCAGAACAGCAGCAGCTGTTCAGACTGGTGTGAGCGGGGAACGTCCCTCAGTTTCATTCAGCCGTGTTTACTTGAGCTGATATAAATTGAGTGAATGCAATTGATTTTGGGCATCTGCCTTACAGAAAAGGGGAAGTTAGTGGAAAACGGAAGAGACGACAGCATCTCGGTGCAGCAAAGAGGAGGAGAAAGAAATGTGTGTGAGAGCGATAGAGACAGACAGATGGTGTTGCTGCACGGGAACCTGGCCTAATGTAGTTTCATTCAGCCCTTATCACCACTGGCAGCGTTTTGGCACAATTTAAACAGATAGAGGGAATAGTGAATATACTCTAAAATATTATATTAGTACGTATTTCACAACACATTTTACAATGCAATGACTTTGCCTCAAAAGTATGCCAAATTGCACTATTTTCTTTAGATTACACCTCAGGTTGGCAGTGGTAAATACCATAAATGTGGGCATTTTAAGTTTAAAATCTCAGTTTTTGTAGTCACAATTTTGGTGTAATGTTGGATGAACTGCCAGTGGAAGATATTTATGCTTCCTGCTTGTTAAACTGTTCAGAACCTCGGTGGTCATTGAAATTTCACTTGTACTTATTTTTTATTTATTAGGGGCATCACCTTCCTGTAGGAAATTAACATGTTCTCGCTTTGTCTGCATTGGCTTCATCTGGCCAATCCAAACACATTCTTATCAGGGTAACTGGCGATTCAAAATCGGCAGTAGGTGTTGAGGTGACCCTGTGTGGTTATCTGTCTGTGCGAGCCCTCTAATAGACCAGTGACCTGTCCACGTTGTATACTGCCTCACACTCAGTGACAGCTGGTGTATGATCATGGCCCCTTGCGACAAAGTGGAACAGCACATACAGGTTTTTAGCAAAACAGTGATGTATCACTGTTATAGTTGAGTGCTAGCATCTGGGAAAATAGCAGTGGGCTGGTGTATCATGGCTGATGGAAGTAATGTGAGCTGGCAGGATGGAAATAACAGAAAGCTCGAGCTAGTTCCATTAAATGGGGTGATCATGTGGCAAGGTAACAGTAAATACCTCAGTCACACTGGAGAAAAAATAGGTAAACTCCTTTTTACCAACTGGTTGTACAGAGGTTGAGCATGCAGCACCCTCAACCTCAGGGCAACCAGTTTTGATCACAAGGTGTGAGCTGTCTCTAAGCCATCACAGTCTGACTCTGCACTGACAGCAGTCAGTCTGAGTCAGCTTAGTAAAGCATTGCAAATAACTGTTGTCTAGTTTATAAATGCAGACATATTGTCAAAACGCTGCAATCAATCTGAGTCAGTCTGCGCTGATGAGACCAACTCGTCTGTGATGTGTCTCTTTGCAACTCAACTGGTTCCAAGCTACTTGTTTTCTGACTTTATTCTTATATGGAGGTAAGGTCACCGAGCACCAGGCCTGTACTGGTGATCTGCCCGGTGGGCTGAAGCACGTGAGTCAATGTAATTTTTTTTCTTTGTTGATACTATTATAAAGGCTATGGGCCGGCTTGAAAGGTCGCTGTACAGCGGCCCTTTAAGCACCGAAGTCATTCCGTTTATTCATTTTCGCTACTGACACTGGATTGCCCAATCAAATCTCTTAACGCAACCAACCCCTCCCCCACCTTTGCGGTGCTCAGAACAGAGTTTAGTGTGGGTGAGTGGGTGATAAAGATGGGTATTACCCATCTTTATCACCCACTCACCCACACTAAACTCTGTTACAACACTACAACACTAAACTCTGTTGTTGTATACCCACTGGGTATACAAAAAACGAAACAGTGGAGCTGAAAGCTAAGAGAGAAATAAAAAAAGGAATGAGTTAAATTAACCAACATGTTAGCTGTTGGTGCAGCTGCACCATCAACAGTAGCACCAGCAACCAGCAACTAATTTAATAACTAGCCCTCGCAGTCACAAGAGGCTGCTGTTGATATCACTGTGTAACTGTGGATAAGTGGAGGGACAGCAGTCCCAACAACAGAGTGGGGGAGAGACCAAGTTAGGTATAATTACCGTGGTAAGAAAGTAGATGGAGTGACATAATGAAGAAGAGAGAGATTCAAGTAAAATGAATGGCTACTTTGAGCGTGAGCCGCTGCTAAAAGCTAAAGTGTAGCTTTTAATTGTCACATACTGCACTGCAGTGACACTAACATGTCTGATCATGGTACGCCGCCTGAACCAAAAATGCCAGGGCCGATTTTTATTTTGTCCCAGTTCAGACCCGAGGTTGGTTGTGTCATTTTGCAGTCAAATCTCCACCCTGCAGCAACTCCATCACTGTTTGAGGTGGAATTTCTGATTTTGTTTCAAGCCCCCGAGGTTCCAGCTGGAATGCAAGCCATTAATGTGAGTTTCTGTGCGTGTAATGGGAACAGATTTCCAACCAACAGCAACAGATTTGAGATTTTTGCCACGTTATCACAAACAGATTGCATATAATTGCAAACTTGACCCAAATTGATAGCAGACTGACTCCGTCTTTTTGACATTTTATTGCAGTCTTGTTCCACCAAAGTCACTTTAAAGATGACATGGTTCACGTGCTGCGTTCAAATGAAGCAGCCGCCGTTTCAGAGGCAACAAGCTCCTGAGTTTCTTGCACATGGTCGCAATAATTTTGGTAGTGCTACAGTCTCCAACCATGGATTTCCCTAGTGCAACTGTAGCATAATACCTTCCAATTCATGATTTTCAGTCAACTGGATGGTGTGGATTTCTGGAGGGCAAAATAACTGGCACTCAACTGAATCACAACACAAGCATGTCAATATTCCATAAGCCACAAATAAACAGACTACAAGATTTGAGTCCTCGTGATCCATAACAGCAGCCAATTTGCCTTTCAGATGGGCATTTCTCTAATGATGTGACACTGGGTGAAAACAATGAACACTGTGTCCAATAATAGGTGTAGAAGACCTCTGATGTTTTTCCTGAGTTTCAAGATAAACCTGCATTAGTTACCTGAACATCTACAGAAAGCTAAAAAAAAAAAAAATACTGTGAATGTCATATTCTGATAAAATGTGCCAAATAAAAACAGGGCTAAAAAAAAAAAAGTTTCTGCTGATGTTTTTTTGTTTTGTTTTGTTTTTTTGGTAATTGATTGGAATGAAATCACACATTTGGGTTTTAAAGTATGTTAACATGTTTATCATAAAGAAGCTACTGCTATTTCCAAGCTACTGGTATAACTATTGCTGCTTCAGCTATATCTAAAGAGCTGACGTTGACATATGGTAAGGATCCAGTAGATGTCACTGCTTTTGCCCCGTTACACAGTTAACCTTTCTTGAATGTATTTCTTCTGTCTGATTTATACATTGTCAGCACATCAGTTGTGCACCGGTTACAAAATGTCAAAACATATCGAACAAAACTCTGACGAAGCAAGGTCATCTTTTATCACCCATATTACCAGAGATCATTTCCTGCAGAAAAAAAAGAGCTCTGCTGTAACACCTGTGCAGCCGGAGTTAGTGAGCAGCTATAAATATCCACTGCTGGTAGCAAACAATGCCTCGAGGAACACACAAGAGCAATTTCCTCACCTTCGATTATTGCGGGTGGTAATACTCTAAAACGTATTGGTTTGGCATCACTATTAAAAATGTTAAACGATAGAAGAATGCATCACAGCATGACACAAAGTCATCAGTAACACGACTGCATCCATCCCTCCTCTTTGCTGCCAAGGGCCATAAGTTGGATCCCTGCAGTCCAGAAATTTGCAGTTTTTCTTTTCTTTACACTAAAGAAAAGTTATTAAATATTCACAGGAATCTGAAGCTGTTATCCTACGTGGCAAGACATTTTTCTAATCATTATAGTTTATGGGCTTATTTCCTGTAAATTGCTTCATGTACTGACGTTACCTTCCAGGGCCTTAAAAATAATATCTAACTTCATTTCCAACACGCCGTATGAAATCAGTTTAAGTGCAACACTAATTGTAAGAACTTTGGCTTTATGATTTCGTCTGGTAAGATAGTTATCTTCTCTCAGACTTTCCACCCAGTTGCACAGGCTTTTGTGTAAATGCTTCAGTTGATGCTAAAAGTTATTTATGGAAGCTTGTACTAACAGAAAAACAAACACATTAACACCCGGTTTAAAGAAAGCATAGGATTACACAGTGAGACAGTGAAACTGATGAAAACTAAATATCTACTGCATTGCCCATCCATCCATTTTCTTCTCATCCAATTCAGGGTAGCAGGGGGGCTGCATTATGCCAGAGTAAATAGAGTTAAAATGAGCGTTTAATTTCTTGAACTTGACATAATAATTTTCTAGGGATGTTTTTTGTGCATTTTCAGTGAGAAGATTCTATTGTGTGCTAGTAGAAGTTTAATCTATCCATCAGTCTTGATGCATTCTCAATCATCCAGGAAAGTAAATCTCCAAAAGTTGATTCTGTTCATCTGGACGTAGCGTTTTGTGGGAGAAACGTTTCGTCACTCATCCGAGTGACTTCTTCAGTCTCAGCTGACTGCAGGTTTCCCCAATCTTATAAACAGTACATTTGCATAACGACTGAAACCAGCCCACTGAAGGAACAATGGGCTGGGAGGTCAGTTCCTTAATCTTAATTATGCAAATTCTCATGACCATTGATCAACAACCACTGACCAAAACCTACTGATCAAAGACCACTGATCAATGGCCATGAGTACCATTCACAGAGAGCTGGGGAATGGCTGCAATCACAACATTGTAAGATGGCGAAAGATGTACCCTTAGGCCCCCTCC
>VUQG01041287.1:0-14556 GCA_015106755.1 Etia nguti | reverse complement strand
CTTTACTCAACTCATTCTTCTTGCTTCCTCCACTTCTGTACCATTGATTCATTAATGTTGAATTCTCTCACAGCTGCTCTATTCTCATGTTCTACTGCGTGATTGATAGAGTTTGAAATACGCTTTGTAAGCATGTCTCTTAACAGGTGCCATTTTGGGGTCCTTATACACACACAAAACGGTAATATTATGTTGAAGCACAGTACGTATTACTCTGCGAGGCTCCTGACTGCGGTAGCTGTAATGCTCCAACAATCCATCAAGCGGTGCGGCTTCGTAGCTTACCAAAGTCGTACTAAAACATTTTGACAGATTTTTGAGCGCCATGTACCACATAAAATCAGTTCGTGGTCAGTAAGCACAACCAGAATTCATACATAAGGCACACTTTTGAGAAAATTAAAGGATTTTAAGTGCGCCTTATAGTCCGAAAAATACGGTACTGTAAAAGTTCTTGTGCTTAAAGTGCTTCACTGAACTGAAATTTAAACTTAAAATATCTCAAGATATATAAAATAAAAAGACAGTCAAAATTTAAAGTGCCTCAAAGGCATCGAACTGAACATCTCACTATCTGAACATCTTACCTTGGGCATGGGCATCTGAGAGGTTCCACCCTTGACTATCTCTGATTGGTTTAGACCACGATATGGGCATAATGTTGTCTGTTATTGACCACACAGAGACTTTCAGAGTTGCGGAGACTTTTTTTTTTTTCTACTCGAACGGCTGGTTGCACCGGCGTGACCTAGGATTTTTTTTAGTCGCACCATTGAGAAATTTGGTCGCATACGCGACCAAATTGGTCCCACTCTAGAGCCCTGGTGAAGGTCTCTCGGTTCTGCTGTTTGAAGATGGACCAGTCCAAGTAAATTCAGGAACTAATGAAAAACAAAGAAATTAAGATCTCTCTCTCTCTGGAAAAGGTTATACATCCATTTCTAAAGCTGTGGGAATCCAGTGAACCACAGTGAGAGCCATTATCCATAAATGGTAAAAGCAGAACAGAGCTGAACCTTACCAGGAGTGGCCGACCAACCAAAATTACCTCAAGAGCGTAGCAACGACTCATCTAAGAAGTCATAAAAAAAACCCGGAACAACATCCAAAGAACTGCAGGCCTCACTTGCCTCAGTCAAGGTCATTGTTCATGACTCCACCATAAGAAAGAGATTGGGTCAAAATGGCCCACATGGCAAAACCGCTGCTGAACAAAAGGAAAATAAAGGCACGTCTCAGTTTTGCCAGAAAAACATCTTGATGATCCCCAAGACTTTTGGGAAAATACTCTGTGGACTGATGACTTTGCAGTGACTTAGTCTAAGTCCTGTCCTAAATCTGACTGAGATGTTGTGGCACGACCTTAAAACCTTTTAAGCCCACCAGAGCTTATCTTTACATTTTTACATCATGCGGTGCCATTTTTGAAGCATTTCAAGTTGCTTAATAATATGTATTCATGAAGTCCATAGTAACTACAACAATTGCTACAAAGTGCAATACCCTACAAAGAAATTGAAAATCGTTTAGGTTTTCTTAACACATTTTTCTAGTTACAGAAATTTCAGAGGTATATCCCTCAAAACTGTAAATGCACAAGAGTGTCTTCCTAATTTCATTTTTTATATACACTCATTTTTATATTATTGTGCACAATTTGCAAAAAACAGCATGTGCATTAGAATATATTATTTTCAACAGCGCAATTTAAGTTCTAAGTGTCCCAGGAACTATACAGAAAGGCAAACATGACTTGACCCAATTCACACTTACCCAAATGGGATCGCGGGCACGCCCATGGGCTTAGCAGGATAAAAAGGTGGTTCATGCTTGAAAATCCCCCACTGTGGCTGAATTACAAAGATGAGTGGGCCAAAATTCCTCCACAGAACTGTAAAAGACTCATTGCCAGTTACTGCAAATGCTTGATTGCAGTTGTTGCTGTTTAGGGTGGCCCAACCAGTTATTAGGTTTAGGGGGAAATCACATTTTCACAAAGGCCCATGCAGATTTGGATTTTCTTCCTGCTAATAATAAACACCTTTGTTTAGAAACTGTATTTTGAGTTGACTTGTGTTATCTTTGTCTAATATTTAAATTAATTTGATGATCTGAAACATTTAAGTGTGACAAACATCCAAAAATAGGAAATCTGGGAGGGGGCAAACACTTTTTCATACCATTGTACACATCAAAAGCACTAGCAGTAAAACCTAATAGAAACCAAACACAGATCCAAAACTTAAAAGCAACACAAAACCCAGAGAGTGGTGACGAGTGATAACAGTGCTGAGAGGATGTTTAAATAAAACCTGTTTGAAGGCCAACCTTTAAGGTTAGCCACTGGGAGACTTCTTTTTTCTGACTAGAAAATCAAAATGAGGTGTGATTATATTTTTCAGATTTAGTTTAACCAGTTCAAAGAAGTCAAAAAATTAAAAGTCCCATGAATAAGGACCCTTGAAGCAACATGGATGCTAATAGACTGATAGAAAATTAAGCATTTGTTATTCTTAGGAGCACACTTCACAACCCTCTGTTGGACCATTGGTGCATCCCCGAAGGACCCCTGGGAGGCCCTCAGACCCCAGTTTTAGAGCCCTGGGGTGGTGAAACCTAAGGTGCCGTGGCCTGTCGGTGATGCATCTTGCCTCAACTCGCCTTGCTGTCACAACTACGCTGCTGTCACTGAGCAGCTCACAGGGCTCAGGATTTATTTTTGGATTGTCATGGCGCCTGTTCCTTCCATTTGCAGAAGGGGGGTCGAGTTGGGCTCAACATGAACCTGCCGCTCTGACACTCCGGGCTGGGACAAGCAGGCAGCAGCCGGCCGGCCGCCCCCCAAGCAGCAGTCGCACAGGTAAACACACCATAATTACGCCTTTTGTTCTCCAGATAGAGCACAGGGACACTGTTCGCAGGGTTAGTGAGGCAGAATCACCCCCCCAACTCGGCACCAAGGTGTCTGATGTGATTGGGAAACTCAGGGTGCTTTTTCTTGTCCTCAGTGCAACATTAAAGCACCAGCAGGGCTGAGCTAGGTGCTAACCACGCACTGTTTTGGCTTCAAAAACACACTCTGCCCTCTCGGTTATTTGTCCTCTTCTGCAGTGAGGTATCACACGTAGCTTTGACTGTACTCTAATCTTGTTTTGTGTAGTCCTTGAGAATAAAGCTGTTCATGTTGAGTTTGCTGTTTTACAATGAGCTTGAACCTGTGCTCTGTTCTGTTAAGGGGAACCTGCCTGGAGTGCTTTTGAACATCAGCAACAAGTTTTTACCTGGTAAGCTCTTCCATTTTTCATCGAAAACCATTATTTGCCATGTTTGAGCCTCATCACTTCAGGTAAATGACTTTTTGGGGTGGATTCATTTGCTTAAGCAGGGCATTGTGGAGCAGCTTGGCTTTTATTACGCAGCTATTATTACTCTTTCCTCTTTTGAACTCGCATCCTGAAGGCACTCCAAATACCAAAACTACCAAAGCCTTAAAAGGAGCAGTGAGCATCTCATGTGTCAGGCAGGCAGCAGGTTCAGACAGGGAGATGTGTGCGTGCATGTGTGTGCAAGGGTGGGTGGGAGGTCTAAAACACAACCAGCACTGGCCTACATTTCACTGAGGTGACACACATAGTAAACTGAGGATATCAAACACTTGTTTTTGCAGACTTCATGATGTCAGCGTTGCTTTATTCGTAACTCAAACCGTCTTATTACTTCTTATCAAAAACATTTCTGCATCTTATTTTAAGCTTACCTCGACTATGCTGTCTCATTTTCCATGAATTAAAAAAGAACTGCAAAACAGTCCATTAGAAAATATATCTCCCAGTCTGAGGTTCATGATCCATTTCTGTTAAGTGGTGCTGTCATGTGATTGGACATTCTCAGTGACAACATATTTCCCAGGCCCTATCTGGTGTCCGGGAGCTGTGATGTCATAAGGTCAGATGCTTTGCATTCACTTTCACCCTTCAGCAGAACTGCACATACACGTCTATATGTGTGCATTTATTTATGTGGGGTGAGACATGAGAGGCTATGTGATGGAGCTGCACTCTGTGTCTGTCTGGTATTAAATATCAATCTAAGATTTATGGCCTGACCGGGAAAGCAAATATAACCTTTTTTCAAAATAATAACACCAACACAAGGGAAATATGTTAAATTCAGAAATTTCAGGCTAAGGAAAGAAAAGTCCAAGTCTAGTATGTTAAGTGCAAAGTGAATCATCTCACTAAATAATAAAGGGATATCCAAAAATCAGCCATTTATGGATTCAACTGGTTTTGACGTTTAAATATTTTGGCCAGATTTTCATGAATTTGCTTTGGGCAGTCTTGTACATTGGAGAATGTACAGGATTATTGTGACTCCATGACCTGTTCTCTAGCATCACTATTACCAAGAAATATCTATGCATGAAGCTACATGACACAAGTCATTTAGTTAGACTACAATGAAATAATTCAGATATTCAGCTAATATGTAGGTCCACTTTCTTTCTTTCTTTGGAGTATCTGTAAAATTAGAAACATCTTGTCTGAGTATTGCTGAAAAAAATAGGGGCTAAAAACAGAGACCATATTTCTCCCATATTGGCTTCTCCTTGGTGGCTGAATAATTGAATTTAAAATTCTTTTAAAATTCTTTTTCTCAAATACAAAATTCTGAATATTCAGGCCCACCTTATCTTAAAGACCTCCTAGTACCATATTATCCTAACAGAGCTCTTTGAGGTTTCTTGAGTTTCTAAAAGTAGAATGGGAGGGCAGAGCCTTCAGCCATCAGGTCCCTTTCCTCTCCTGTGGAACCAGCTCCCAGATTACCTTTCAGCTTTTGCTCAGACTGCTGCGATGCTTCATGTGATTCACTGTGAGCTTTTCTTTTCCACTCACCTCTTTTCAGTCCTCATGTTTATATATCACTCCAGCATGTCATTCATCTTCTTCTCCCTTAGTCTTTTCTTTGTCCTAGTCTCTTTTCTATTTTGTTCATCCTCTTTCACTTCCACCCCCCAACTGGTCATGGCAGATGGCTGCCCATCCCTGAGACTGGTTCTGCTGGAGGTTTTTTCCTGTTAAAAGGGAGTTTTTCCTTCCCGCTGTCACTAAGTGTTTGCTCATAGGGGGTTATTTGATTGTTGGGGTTTTCTCCAGAATATTGTAGCGTCTTTACCTTACAGTATTAAGCCCATTTATGTGCCTGTTGTTGTAATTTGGCACTACATAAATAAACGTGAGGTGAATTAAAACTATTACACATTTTCATGGATTAAATGGAGGACAATTATCATATTGCAACTTCCCACATTTTAAAACCTTAAATCTTGAACATGTAGAATGAAAACCACAATAAACTTGACATTATTAGCTCTAATTCTGATGTATAGCACACTGTAAATAATGTGTTGGTCTATTGGGAAACTAAAGATTCAGTAATATGATTGTAAGTACACAAATTGACAGTTTCTTCCCATTTCTTTGACTTTCTGTTGAAATCTGAAAATACTAAAGTGACAATTCTTTAAGACATGAAGATATAATTTTGTGAAAAGATTTCTGTGCAGGACAGTAAAGCGTTCTAAGAATAGACTATGTGGCTGAAGTTAATTTAAAAATATAGCTTACATTTATATACATTCATCTTACTCACTTCTCCTGTTACACCAAGTTTGTATCTGATGGGTTTAAGGCAGCTGGTCCTGCAGAGACTCCATCTGAGAATCCGCATCACAACTCTCTGATTTATTGTTTTCAGGAAAGTGATGCGGCCTGTAAAAAACCAGGAGTCTTAAAAAAGGAAAGCAGGTGATTGGCCAGCGTTCGCTTTGCCTTCAAACTAAAATTAGGCTGTGAAACAGGCTTCCAGCATCAGCTGTGAAGGGGTATCATAGAACAGGAGGAGTTCAGCTTTATTCTTTGGGTGGGTGTTTCAGTCTGAATTGCCAGTATCCGTCTTCCATAAATGACTCTCACTGATGAGTCACCATCAGGACATCAGTATTTGAGGCACAGGACAAACTTTTCAAGAGAAGTTGACTTATTTTAATTCTCGCTGGACTAAAGACTCGTTCATAAGCTAAGAATGCACATCTTTTCCATCTGTCTCCAATGGAATACCTTTGTATCGCTAAAATTGGGGGTAAAATATTTCAGAAACAGACTGAAACCTTAGTTGTCTATAGTAACCCAATATTTTTTTCCCATACATTGTACACTATGGGTGCCTGGTTAACGGCTAGTAAAAGCATGCTAGCCGGGTGACAGTTGTAATGTTGGAAGGCTGTTCAGACAACAATTAATGTGGAAACATCAAAGAAATCGTCCAGTCATGATCAAGGGATTGGCCCTCTTGTTAAAGGAGTTATTTTTTTGCTATTCATTCCCTCTAATGAAAAATGTAAATAATAATGGTAATATATTTGTGATAATAAATAATGGATCAGTATTCTGCTGCCTGTCCAACTGGTTGCTCATCCCATGGATTCCAGTTCCACCAAGACTGGAGATATGCCCCTGTAAAGCAAGGGAGGGACTAAGTAAAGCCCCTGTAAAGTACTTGGCATAAGTGGGACGTGAACCAATTCTATGGTTCACGTCAACCGAGTAGTATTATTACTAATTATGGACTTTATTGAGGAAAGTTGGAGAAGCTTCCAGGTCGGAAAAGTAAAGTACATTTAAAGACTGAATGCTACATATTTGTTCAGAAGGTCAATGGAGGGTGACTGCTCTGGTTGCAAAAAGATTCACATTTGTATACTTACTAAACACTTTCCAGATGAATTCACGGTCTCAGGTGATAGCTTCAAATTTAACTGCAATAAACAGCAAACTAAGCTAAAGTGAAGACACAGCTCAAGTAAAAAAAGAAAAAGATTTTAATTTATTCAAGAAAATGAGTTATAAACACAGGCAAACATTGCAGTAACTGGACATTAAAGGGGAAAAATGTCATCTAGTTGTTATTAGCCTGCTGAATGGCAGTATCAGTCCCATGCACATCACCTTTAAGTGCCCTCCTTTATCTTCTTGCAAGCAGAGCAGGCTGTTGTATTGTAATCAAAGTTGAACACTGGAACAGATTATGTAGATATCTAGTGGTTTTGTGAAGAAGTGCATACTGAGGCGGTAAATGTGATATTAAGATAGCAAATGTTACTTTGCAACACGCGTTTCTTACTGTAAAATTGTGTATTTCAACCGAAACCATGATTTCTTCTAAACTTATCATTCATCTGTGTACCTAACCAAGTACCTTTGGTGTGAAAGAAATGAACATAATCAAGATTTATGCTAATAATGCCAAACTAAAAACTAAGTGTGAAAAATATGAACTTTGCGACAATGTGTTTGGGACTGATAAGAGATTTATCAACTGGTAAATCTAAAAGATACACAAGAAACATTGTTTAATTAAACAGTCATTGTGTAAAAAATGAATTCAAAATCAACACTGATTTCAAGTTGATAGCTGGACCAAATGATCCAGTCATATCGTCAGTTTCAACTCTGTCATCATTACTGGAATAATTACAGCTGTTTTCTCAAATCTCTCCCAAGTCCAGCTTTTGTTAAAGATTGTTCTTTAGCAAAAGTTTAAGTTCAGAACACGTAACATGTCAAAGGGTGACCCAATACTTCTATGTAATTTCTAAAATGTAGATGATTTCTATAGGACCCCCCCCCCAAACATTGAATATTTCACAAAACATCACCATACAGTGATCATCTAGACTTGAATTATGATTTACCGGAGAAGAAAAACAAATAGTAAAACAAACAAACAAATAGTAAAGTTTACAGTCAGATATATACACAATACTAGAAATGCAATGCAAGAAAACACAGAAAGAAAGAGAAAATCGGTTAAATATAAACATTAAATGATCAAATGGTTTTGGGCTTGAGCTGATGCTTTCTTGTATAATTGTACAACCACCACGATCTTGAGGAACCTCTACACAGCAGTTTCCCTGTAGGAATTAAGTTTTTCTGGTTCTGGTTACTTGTGTTAGATGTCTGTCTCGCCAGCACATTGTTGTGAGATCAAGATGGAAACCACTTGAAGAGCAATGCCATTTCAGTAATCACTGTGACATAAATCTGCAAAAAAGAAAAAAAATCGTTGCAAAACAGTCAAACTTCCATTTGTGCAACTTTCAGAAACATTTTCAGGATCAACTTAGTAAATTAATGAAGGATTTATTAAGTTAAGATAAAAATGCTGTGAGACTGGTTACATTTCTCAAAGAAAAAGCTCAATGACCAATGTCAAAAACAGAATTTAAATCAATTATTGACTTACAGTCAGAGCTAAAGACGAGGAACCAACCATCATTGTAATCTTATTTATTTATTGCCATCTAGACCAGTTTGGTATTGTACAGGTCCAGAGCTGTAATCTTTGTTAGTTTTTGACAGCTTGTGACTTTTTTCTCCTTAGGGTGCTGAAGCACTCATGGCTGTCGCTTATGGTAGTGTCACCCAGCCAGGCCTGCTTTCCCAGCAGTACCCCCCACCCCTGCTGCCCAAGCCTGGAAAGGACAACGTTCGGCTTCAGAAACTCCTCAAAAGGACTGCCAAGAAAAAAGCTTCTGCTCAAGCATCACAGTCTACCGCACCTTTCCGCTCCAGCCTCTCCCCTGTAAATGAAGCAAGCCCTGACCTCGAGCACAGTGACCACTCCACCCCACCTCGCACTCCAGACACACCACAGAGCATCTACAGCAACCAACAGCCACCAAGATTCACCGTCAGGCTGCCATATCAGCATGTGGCATCTCCATACCCACAGCGTGCAGCTTATGGCAGAGGAGCTAGGATGTCACCTCCAACAGTGGCAATGCCTTCATACTCTTACTCTCAACATGTCACCACAGCTTCTTACCCAGTTTACCCTGCAGGAGTCTCAGCAGCCCTGGGGCAAGTCACTCAGCCAGGGCCACCCAAAGTGCTGCTGTTGGCTTCTGAGGTGACAGTATCTGCTGCTGAATTGGACAAGCCAGCTTTTAGCACATTAGTTGAAACCCATGCTGGTCTCAGACCTACCACAGCTGTAGCAACCGCACCTTCAAAACCTAGAAGTCCAGGTCCAACTCCATTTACAATAGCTGGGGGTCAGCCAGTGATTAGACCTCTCACTGTGTTGACCCCATTGGTCAAACCCAGAAGTCCACGTCCAACATTTAAAGCAACTGAACCCTCAAGATCACCCAAACCCATGTTTGATGTCCCTCAAATTAGGATGTACACTGCAAGCACATCATTTTACGAGACTTCCAGGATGCCACCAGTGTATGACACAGCTGGATTAACTGCTATTGGTAGTACATTACCTCAAAGTAAGACACTAGTCGAGACAAAACAAGCTACTCAGAGAACAACACCAACTTCAGATATTAAGAGAGGCACTACACCAACAGCAGAGATTAATGCCACCATTTTTCCTGCATTGGAGATCAACAGAGCCACTCCACCAGCCGAAACAAAAAGAGCCACCCCAACATCTGAAATCAAAAGAGTCACCCCAACATCTGAAATCAAAAGAGTCACACCAACATCTGAAATCAAAAGAATCACACCAACTGCTGAAATCAAAAGAATCACCCCAACTGCTGAAATCAAAAGAATCACACCAACTGCTGAAATCAAAAGAACCACCCCAACAGCTGAAATCAAAAGACCCACCCCAACAGCTGAAATCAAAAGACCCACCCCAACAGCTGAAATCAAAGGAGTCACCCCAACAGCTGAAATCAGAGTTAAAACACCAACTTATGAGTTCCAAACATCAAGAACTGCAGCAGGAAGGCCTAAAACACCAGCGTACCATGTAAACCGCACTGCAACACCTGTATTTGAGATCTCAAGACCCAATCCTCTCTTATTTGCAGTGTCACCAGTCACAGTAGAGCCAGAATGGTCGAGAGTACCTCAAACAGTGGTAAGCAGTTCATCTGCTTCCCAGAGTGTGAAGACTACAGTGCCTCTTGAACAAACACTAAATGGGGACATCCACTCAGACACGATGCCTTCAGCAAAACCAATACAACCACGTATTACAAAGTCAAAGTCGGAACCCGAGCTGTCGAGCAGAAAGAGTTCAACTGGGTCTGAGGAGCCCAAAACTCCAACAACACCAGCAGTGACTGTGTATCAGAGGGCTAAGACTCCAACATATGAGGCATCCCGACTTATGACCACATCACCTGGCTATAAAAGACCAAAGACACCCACCTATGGGACATCACCTTTAAGTGGGTCACCTATAGGCTTTCAGAGACCTAAAACACCAACTCAAGTGTCTCAGAAGTCAAAGTCTAGTTATCGTGGACTCACACCGGCTGAATACGCTGCTTATGGAGGAATCAGAACTTACTCTCCAGCATTTGATATTTCAGTTTCAACTACGCTGACTAAAGAGGACGATAAAGCTAAAAGAGAGATCTCCGAAGAATCAAAAGCACCCAGCCAAGAACCATCTGAGCTATCTACAGTCAAAGAAACACCAAAAGATGTTGCTCAATACCACCAGAGAGATGAGAAGGTTGCTGCCACACCTCCAGTCCCTTTTATTGTTGTTACACAAGCATCTGACTCACCTGGAGCGATGTTAACACAAGAGACGAGCACTGTATCTGGTCAGGTTGCAGCAAAAGGAGATACAACAATCATTCAAGAAACGCCAAAGACTATACTTTCATCAGCAGAGAAACAGAAAACGGAAACACCTATTCAAGAAACTAAACCGAAGACTCCTGAAACCAAATGTCCTTTGCTTAAAGGTGGAGACCAAGATCCCCTGAAGGCAGTAAGGAAATTTCTAGGTAAAGAAAAAGTCCCGACTGCAGAGCAGAAATCCATACCTGAGAAAAATGCTGATGTCTCAGAACTAAAGGAACAAGGAAAACCTGTAAATGTCACTGATATCACACCTAAAGGCTCAAAGCCAAGCACTGTAGCATTTCCTCTGCTTAAGGTTTCTGCTGCTGTAGCAGACAAAGAACAGGACAGGAAAACAGAATCACCTTCAGGAGTTCAATCTGCACCTGAGAAAAAGGACAGTGATGAGAGCCTCCCAGCAGGTGAGTCTCTTCTTAAAGCCATAGTAAAGCCGAAGGGAGTGAAATCTAAAGCAAGCGGTTGGTCCAGGCTCAAGAAGCACATGGTGGTGGAGCAGGAGGAGCCCAAATTCCCAGAGACAGGCTCTGAGAAGGAGGTCACGGGGCAGGACAAGGAGATAAAAACAGTGGAGGAGAAGGCTGGAGACGAGCCCAGCACCCAAAATGAAAACCAAACCAAAGACACTCCCAAGGCGACACAAATGTGGGACGCTGTCCTCTTCCAAATGTTTTCTTCCAAGGAGAACATCATGCACCAGATCGAGTTAAATAAAAGTGAGGAGAAGAAGAAAGAAGGGAAAAAAGATGAGCTGAAAGAAATACCGTCATTTGCGTACAGGTTGCCCGTGCTGCTTTTCAGTCCAAAGTTTGATGCTAAAAAGCTCAAAGAGGCAGCATCGAGACCGGTCACAAAAATTTCCACTGTATTTGAAATGGGCCTGATTGGGCGAAAAGGTAAAGATGAGGAACCAAAAGACTTTAATAGAACAGCAAGGGGGTTCACCGCTTCTTAAGCTACACCCAATATGAAGTGCCAAGACAAAAACGTAAAAAAAACCCCCCAAAAAACCCAAAAAACAAAACATAAGAGGATTCTATGTTTAATGTACAGATGCAGAAAATCTTAGCAACAGAAACAATATAAAAGTCTGGAGTCTTAGTCTTTGTTTGTGGCAGTGCTGAAGAAAACTTCGGTCTGAACTTTATACTTGACAAATGCTTTGTGTGGCTGGCTGTCAGGGTGTTAGCATATATGTCTGTTTTGTGGATTAGCTTGAAAGAGAGAGCTCTCTTTGTCTTAAAGTCATTCAGACGTCACAAGAAGTGTTGTAAGAGCTTCTCACTTGTTCTTTTCTTCAAAGTGTTCACAATAAACAGACACTGTTAGATTATGAATTAGCGAGATTTTAAAGGTGCCCTGTGGAGTTTTCTAGTAGGAAACATATGTACTGTTAGGTGTTTAAAAGGGGGTGGTGTTGAATGTAATTTTCATTTGCAAAGCATTTTGAAAAATATTTTACATGGTTTATATTTTTGGTTCTTAACTTCCATCTTTTCTGCTTTGGTGGTACATTGCTACACATTTGGGCTTTGGCTTCACTCTACCAACTGTTAATGAAAAGGGCAAAACCTAAGGGAGATTAAAATTGAGTTACTATAACTGCATGAAACAGGTCTTATAGTTTTTGTAAAAACTGCAACATACTGCTAATAGTGATCAAAAAGCTCCATAGGGTACTTTTATTACAGAAATGTGGATGCTTAGAAAAATAAATTAACTTTTGGTGAATAAAAATATGTTTTTTTGGATAATAAATAAAATGTAACTGATTTTATGATACATAATTTGTTCAATCATTATTCAAATATGCAGTTTTATTCAAAATGGTGCTACTTACCTTAGGGTAAGACCTCTCACTAGATAACAGATGTGTATGTAGAGTAATATGATTTTGTTTTTCAGGCTTTAGATGGT
The DNA here is from genome assembly GCA_015106755.1 of Etia nguti. Taxonomy (NCBI): domain Eukaryota; kingdom Metazoa; phylum Chordata; class Actinopteri; order Cichliformes; family Cichlidae; genus Etia; species Etia nguti. Next base: position 1,954 of record VUQG01041287.1, on the reverse strand, counting down.
TGTGTTTTACGAATAAACCCTCTTAAAATCACATTGAATGAACATTTTTGAGATCATTTAAAATCACTATGATCTAACAAAAAAGGGCAAAGTGGAGGGAGTTTATTGAAATCTGACTAATTTTATAATTTTAATGTTTACATGTTACATATTGAGCCTCAGTACATTTTTACAAATGCTACATAAATAAAATCAAGCACTGGGCTTTGCTATGAAAAATATATTTCCCATATAAAGTTTAAAATACTATAAAATGATTTTAGTGATTTGCAGCTCAACATGTTAAATTTTACTGTGACTTAAAGACGGTTGATTAGGTAAAAGCGTGTGAAAGTTTTTGGAAGAACGATGAAGAGCAGCCTCCACTGTGATGGAGGTCAGTGGGATAGTGATCTGTGAGGTCAAAGGTAAAGATGCACAGAAGGGATTTGACTGTAATGCATGGTAGGCACTCCAAACTTTATTGTACTAGCTTTGTTTTTGTTTTTTTGTCCAGCCCAAGTCAGCAGGTCTTTCACTAGTGATCTTTCTAACGTGTGTGTTGGAGCTACTGATTATTCTAGGTACAGCTTATGAAAGTAACCTTTAGTTCTCGAAAGCTGCTGACACTGTCAAAATAAATCTTAAGCAGAGTTACCCTCATGTCTAGTTTATTTACAGTAACACAAGAAATAAAAACTGCTCTGACTTTTTACTTTCCTACAGTTCGAAAAAAAAATCTTATTCTACTGAATTCAGTTCTTTTCATTTTCATATCTCCATCTGGGTAACTCCGTTTGAACATAGCTTAGCATTTCATAATAAAACCAAACTGTGACTTGTGTGTCTCTATTACTGTGTTTTTGTTATCACTGCTGTTTTATTTAAAGCAAAGCACTTTGAACTGTTTTATTTTCTTACGTGAAGCTTGCTGTACTGTCGCCCTGCACAAAAGGTACTGAAAAATAAACTCAGTCTGACTTAAATGTTTCTCAACATGTACATTTTTCTTGCCCACAGATTCACTTCAGTGTGGAACAACAGTATATTTTTGAGTCATGCAATGAATTGAATGAAGAAAAGAGACACAGCTGAAACAGCTTCTGAGTGATCACAAGCTGAGAGACACGTCTGCACATAACAAGGGATCAGCGGTTTACTCTTTACTCAGATTCACACGGTTACATACATCAGCCAGCTTGCCAGATGATTCAGACATCATAGTGGAATCAATGCTTAGAGTTTAATGATGGTTTGATGTAGAATAAACTTTAAACTGGCAGGGCTGCACACTGCACAGTCCACAGATATTAAATAAAAAATGCCACTAATTTGTTCTGCTTGCAGATTTTCTAATGAAAGTCACTGAACCGAGCAAGAAATCGCAGGTGATACTGCGTATGTCCAATCTGAAAACAGGGTGCGATGCTGCTGCAGTTTTTGGGTTGAACAACATGTTTTTATGAAGCTATCTGCAATGAGAGAGACCTGAGGTATGTTTTCTCTTGATGCATCTATTAAAGGCTTCAGTATAAACTCTTTCTCAAGAGTCTCAGATTATTCAATTAACTGGTCAAAATCTACAGTTCTTCCGATTAATTGCTCCTTCCATAATTCTTCATCTACCCGACTGCAATCTGGAAATATTAAATATTTAGGTATCAATATCTCTCCTAAGCTTGCAGAATTAACTAAATTAAACCACATCCCACTTTTAAAGACAGTAGAAGGCGATCTGGCTAGATGGAAATCTCTACCCATATCACTCATGGGAAGGGTCGCCGCTATAAAAATGATGGTCTTACCAAAAATAAACTATTTATTTTCAATGATCCCAAGTAAGCCATCACAAGATTGGTTCAGATCTCTAGACTCGTATATTTCTAAATTCCTTTGGAAAGATAAACCCCTGCGTATCAGCTTAAAAACATTACAAAGGACCAAGGATAAAGGAGGACTAGATCTGCCTAACTTT
>VUQG01041286.1:0-13736 GCA_015106755.1 Etia nguti | reverse complement strand
CTGAACCAGTTTCACGAAACTTAGCAAGCAGTTTGCTAACTGTAGCATGGGAGATGGGTGGTCTCGTAGAGTGTCTTGCATTGAAATCTGCTGCAATGACCCGGTTACTGCGTTCACCAGATATCAACACAATTTCGATCCGCTCCTCACCATGTTAACCTCTTCGACATGTCAATGGCTGTGAACAAAGAGAAACTTGTAAATAACTCATGAAAGAATAAAGTTACGTTGAAACCAAGCACACCATTGTTTTTCTTGTGACATTACCAATAAGTTTGATGTGTCACATGGCCCTCTTCCTATTGAAAAAACAAAAGTTCTATCCAAGATGGCCGACTTCTAAATGGTCACCATGGTCACCACCCATCTTGAGGAGTTTGCCCCCTCACATATACTAATGTGCCACAAACAGGACTTTAATATCAATTCAATTCAATTCAATTCAATTTTATTTATATAGCGCCAAATCACAACAACAGTCGCCTCAAGGCGCTTTATATCACCAACCATTCCCATGTTATTACGGTGTATCCATATAAATGGCCCACCCTGTATATGTATATATATATATATATATATAAAATAAAAAAGATCCAGTCTATTTCTATTTGCATCTGCTGTTTTTTATTTTAATATATCCATATCTGTCATATGACTGTATATTATATTGTACAATACTGCACAACATAGTGGCAGAATTTAGTACACTTTGACTGAGCACATTTTAACCCCAGTGTGTAACATGCAATGTATAAAATACACAAGACATCATAGCTTCTATAAAATATTTTTGTTGTTAAAATAAAAACTCAAGTATGAATTCAGAGGTTTGACGCAGTCTATGGATTTTTCCCCTCCTGAAAGGTCCATACACACCCCAGGCAATCTAATACTTGTGTTACCTAGACTCCTGAGCTGAGAAAAGCTGTCCCGAAGGGGGTGTTCAGCTTACAAGCCCGAGATTCATTACTCAGCCGTATCTTTTTTCCCACGGCAGCTATTGACCCAAATGTTTCTTTAGGACAGTTTTCAAAGCAAAAAAAAGAGTTGTTGCTTAATTGTTCAGTCATGTGCTTCTGCTGTAGAGCCTGTACTTTGCAGTTTTGTTTTAAAAAAAAATCACGTGATTCACGTGTTTGCATTATAAATAGTTGTCACAAGCTGATAAAAATGTAATTACTGTGAGGTTGAGGGAGAATAAAGAAGCCATTGAAAAAGCCAGTGAAAAAGCTGCCTGAGGAGGGTTTTTTTTTTTTTTGGAGGATTAAACACCAAGTTGTTGTACTCTATAAAAACTGCAGCATGCCATGGTTCTTTCTGCCTGCAAAATCAGTTTTTCTTTTTGGCGTTGGAAGATTGTTGTTGCCTCTGTTGATAGCACATTAGTCTCCGACATGTTTCTGTGGAATACTTTCATCTGAATGTTCACGTTACCTGAACAGCCAGTGGTCTCGCTCTCTCATCCTAGGTCTGTTCTGGACTTTGGATTATTGTGTTCGTGAAAGGGTTTGCTCCTCATTCTCACACAAGTTCTAGGAATGTGGCAGAACAATGTGGTGTGTGGTTAAGCAGGATGACCACACTTCATTGTTCTTATGTTTCGAGAGACAAGCCTTTATCGGCATGGTATTTGTACATTTGCGAGTTCAGGCCTTGCATTTCCAGCGGCTGGATGGGATGTACTATCTACCGAATTTCATGGTGAGTTCCAGGACCTTGATCTTGTCTGACTGCAGTGTTTCCATGCACGAAATGAAGGAGAAGGCTTATGTTCCTTTTTCACAAACATAATAGATGGTACTTAAATGGTTTCAGTGAGTTGCAGTGTGTTCCGGGTTTGAATCTCCTGGTTGTCATTTGTTTGGACTTTGTTTGGCTTCTACTTCTCCCAGTGCCGGTGTGTGTTTCCTCCAGTTGCTCCACCATCCAAAGACATGTTAGAGTCACTAGCTGTAGGTGTGGATGTGAACCCTGGGACCTAGGGTTATGGAAGAAAGAGGATACCGATCTGCAAGTCTGTTTGTTTTTAGAGAATCCTTACCTTTATGTCGAAAAACAAAATTATTTCTGCTAATTGTGACCTCATATTCTCATAGTTATGACCTACTGTATCAGAACTTTGAGACTTTGCCTCAGTATGAGATTTTATGACATTACTATTAGTTTTATTCTTTTTATTCTTTTTTGTTTTATCAGGAGAGCTCATAATGGCGATTTGGTGTCTCGTAATTATGACTTTCTATTGTCTAATATTGAAATCCTTATTTGTAATATGACTTGAATGTACTGTGCGACAAATAAGAGACACAATATAGTCATGCTTTTACAATGCCTTTCAATATTATCACTTATTGTTTTAATCTTTATGAATAGATTCTGCATATGAATATGCTAATCCAATAGTCTAGCAGATGGATTGCCAGATTCTTCAAACCTTTTAATGCTCCTTCGGGGACTGAACTGGTAAATATGAGGAACACGGTGTAGATTTTGCAAAAGTGTTCTTTGTTAACGCAATGAGTGTTAAAAACAAGAGTTTATAAGAAGTCAAGTGTAGCTCTGGGCCCTTAGAAGAGATCCAATAAACCAAACTAAACTCAAGCTGTAATGCCAACATAGGATAACAATGTAACGTAACAAACCAACTACTTAACAGACCCAAATCTAAAGTACCCAAAACTGACCTAGAAAACCAATAGACACAGGGCACCTAACAAATGATCTAGTAAACGAGAAACAAAACCAATTAGTTTAGTAGTGATTTGAATGGTGAATAAAAATATAAAATAGCCGGTGCACCTGCTATTCCACAGCACATAGGAGTTGGGTGCATTTTACCTACTGTGTCCAATTCGAATGCAGAGAAGTGAACTTAGTGATTGAAGACCTGAATTTCACTGCTTTGAACTTTGAACTTCAAAGTGTCAAACATGTGGATGCAGTTGGAAGGCAGACTTTAAACACCCGTAATCACATCCATGAGTGATGCCACCGGTTCCTGGAGTACACCTGTGCTTCACTGCAGCAAAATGAAAAATGAAGCTACTTATGCCAAGATACAGTTGTGCAGTTTTTTACGCGGTTGTTGAGTTTACTATAGAATATAATGTAGGAGGTATGTGTGAGCATTTGTTGTGTATTTCACAGCTCTTGCTCTTCCCCACGGCATAAATTCTTTATTTAAAATCAATTCATACTGTGGAGCAGCTTGCTGGTTAATACGCCTTTTAATGAAGAAAAATGTGTTTCATCTAAACCCCCACCCACTTTTTTGAGGAAGAGTTCTTTCTGTAAGTTAATCAAGCATAATGAATTGTTATCACCATCCTCATGAAACTGTTCACACTCTTATTAAGACAGGACAGTAGACAGATCAGTTATTGCTGTGTGTGTGTCTGAGTTATGCAGTAATACCAGCTAATACACATGCAGCTTATTTGTTCTTTTATCTACAGTGTGGCTGATCTCAGATATGGAGAGGGAGGGAAGAACTCAAGGTTAATCATTTCTCAGTGCTGTTATCACAGTTATGTCTGGGAAATGTTTGGGGAGTATTCTCTTTGTATGCACTGGATACGTTGCCTGAACGCTGGGTAAGTATATGCCCACAGTCATACTTTTTGTTAAAAACTTTGTACCATTTCTGACTTACATGTATCCACAGTGGGCTTTGATATTTTGACTGTATTCACAACACCATGGCCTGTGTTGTTTTACCAAACTTTGTTTAACAGAGCTGAACAAGTTGAGTAAAGTTGTCTTTGTCAAGTCGTCTTTGTTAGATTGCTACATTGCGGTGTGTTATTGTGCAAAGAAAGTGGCTTACACATGTCGCCTTTTAAGTCACTTTTCTGTTATATATGACGGCATAACTTTATTTATTGACAATGGCTGTTTTTTGCCTGTGTGTAGGATGTACCGCATACAAAAATTGGGGCGCAAGGTGCATATCTTTGAAAGCCACTTTTCAAGACTACATGGGGTCCGAGTTTTATAAGCCGGAGAAAGATTTTGCTTTGATGAGGTGGTGTTTCACCTACAGCACTGCACTAATTGAGAGTTATGGTGTAGAATCTCAGACTAACAACCTAACAGTCACACTGTTAAGGGTCACTGTGTGGATTTGTTTTTGCTTGTTATCTGCTGGGTGGCTTCCAACAGCGCAGAACATCATTAAAACGCAAACAGTTTGAAGTCCTTGTACAAACTGTTTGAACCAACTGAAAACATCTTCTGAAACGTGGCGGACTCATTTGATGCTTGAACGAGCACATTTCCCATTGCAGATATAGTCACCTCATGAATTTTGTCTCATGCCTGATGAAACTTTTCAAAGTGCTAAAAGTGTTGTCTGAACACGGGCCTTTACAGCTGTTTATTGTTGAAGAAATCTCTGATACACCATAAAATATAAATCATCCACTCAGGCTGGCAATAAAATTAATCACATTTATTACTTTATAGCTCTCAGATCACTAATTTGAGCTGCTGATCAAGCAGCTGATTTAATTAAAAAGTTGCTGTGATCCCTTGGGTAACATTAGGTAGGTAAAATAAGAAAAATCTGATTTGTCACACGTCTTCTTAAGAATTCAGTCCACAGCTGTGGGTTTTGATCCTGCTCTCTGTGACTCAGAGTCCTGCTGGCTTTCATTTGCATCCAGTCAGAGACTAATTTACTTTTCAGAAACTGTCTGAATGCAAAATGTAATTAACCTTGAAGTCAGAGAGGAGTGCTATACAATATCAACTCCTATCACTACTGCATGAATTACTTCTTTCTGGTTTTGTCTTTGGTTTGTTCAGAATCCCCAAAAAGCTTCATAAAAAGTACAGTTCTCTTTCTTCCCCTCCCAGATAAGACTTTTCAACACCTTGCAACCTGTGGTGGATAAAACTACCAGTTTTCCAGTGCCCAATGATTGCGTGCTGCTGTTCTAATAACCACTAGGTGGCAGACTGAGTCTTTGATCAGTCAGCTGGTCGAGCATTAGAAAACGACATTTAAGTGCACTTTAAATCAAGACCAGTGTTCCCCCTGTTGTTGAGCAACTGGGTAAAATCCCCTCAAAACTTTAAGCTGGGGGTAACATTTCACACTTTTGCAAGCCAGGAAGCCAGTTTGTTTTATTCCCTGAGATGTTCTGCATGTCCTTACAAAGAGGTCATTTCCTTTTCAGCACGTTTCACTTAGTTTTCGGTTCCTCCTCATACTCGTTGTGAAATGTGTCCCGTCTCCTTTCCGTATAGACAACGTATCTCATATGATATAACATGGCCTTCTCATTTAAGGTTGCTGACACGTGAACATGGACGAACAAAAGGATGATCAGATTGACCAAGATGACAGCACGAGCAAATCTGAAAAGAAGGTTAGTCGGATGAAGACATTCATTCTTACGTACTTGTTTGCGTTGTTTTGGCATGAAAGATGTTATAATATGGACATCATGTCTTTGTTTTATGAAGGAACAGCCCTGTCCTAATAGTACTATACAGACCTCTGGTTTTCCAGTTATTTGGCTAGTATGTCATACACTAACCCGTTATGTTGATCTGCGTGGACATTATATAGTTGTGAAGAGACTGCACCTCAGTTAATGTGTACACGAGCTTTGTAACTGATACACATACTTTTCCAGCTTTTTCCCTAAAACCTGGTGCTGAAACTTGGAACCTCTCTCTTTGATCTAAAAAGACATCAGCTTTAGTGGTAACCTTCTTCAGATAAAAACTAAAATGATGTTACAATAAAATATGTCAGCATATTTTATTTCAAACTGAAAATAGCAAACATTTGTGAAACAGATGTATTTGTTGGTTCCTAATCCCTATAAACTTACATCCAGGCCTTCTTACTTTTATTTCTTTGCCAGTCCACTTCTGCAGAAGCAGTGTTATTTGTAAAATGCATAGATGTGTGTGAGGTTTGAGGGAGTTTGCATGTTCTCATTGTGCTTGTGTGGGTTCTCCCTGGGTACTCAGGCTTCCTCCCACAGTCCACATTGGATTAGGTTCAGTGCCAGTTCTAAATTGTCCGTAGGTGTGGATGTGAGTGTGAATGGTTCTTGTCTTTTTTGTGTTAGCTCTACGATGGACTGGTAGTCTTTCTAGGGTGTTCCTTGCTTTTCACCCTATGACGGTTGAGAGCCTTAATTGGATAAACAGAAGACACTGGATGGATGGAAATGTGCTTTAGGATAAACAGAATTGAATTGGACTTTTTCTTTTATGTTGCTCATTTTTCTTATTTTCCGACAAGTACTCAAATCACACAAATTTGTGTGTTTGCTCGTTGCTGAGGACAGTGGATGTGTAATTCTGCATAGATTGCAAAGCCACTTGAAGAAACTTTGTCATTTGTGTATTGTTGTATTTATGAGAAGAAAATTGTTGGAATTTGCGCCTAACTCTTCACAGATACTACAAAGTGATTGTCACACTGAGCCCCTGAGTGAGAACATAGTTTAGCTGTCACAGGACAAACTGATGTTATATTTTCATATCCCTCTGTCTTGGTAATAGAAGTGTTCATATCAAATAGCATGTTCACACAAACAAGGTTTATCTTTGTAAATAACTAGACATACCTCTCAATGCCACTCATTATAATATCTGCTATACCACTTTACTACTAAGAAATATTGGCAAACACATATGTCTATTTCAAAGTTTGTAAGATTAAGCTGTAAGTGGGTCTAGAGAATCCATTACCAAACTAAGGAAATGCATGAAAGGACAAGCCATTACACATACCTGAGAACAACTCTCAGTGTCACTGGGACATATTTTTAAGGGACTGTGGGAAAGACGCTACTATCAGTGAGTTTTTAACCTTTATTTTAAATTTTTTTTTAAATGTATTAATTTTTTTTAGATTGTCTCTTTTATTGAGAAAGCACGTTGGACATAACAGCAGTATGGCTTTCTACATTGCTTTTGCTTTCACATTTTTAAACTTATAATTGGAAAAGGAAAAAAAAAAATAGAAAAAAAGAAAAATAATAATAATAAAAAAAGAAAACAAAAATAGAACAAAGCAAAAAGAACAAAAGTATTAATAATAATAAAAAAAAGAAGAAAAATCAAACAAATAAATAAACAAAGAAACAAAGAAAAACCCCATAGAAACTTGGGTAGGGGGGTAGCAGGGCAGCCAAGTTAGCTTCACATTATTGACACTGGTATTTAAATCAGTGCATCAACATAAAAAGTGGCATGGTTCATAGAAATATGAAATATAGAAATATGGTCTCAAAGGTTAAAGGAAAAACAAATGAAAAAACATTTTGTAGATGTTCATGGATTAGAGCCCAATACTGGCGAATGACTTGGCAGTTCCAAAAGATATGGAAATGGTTAGCACCCCCACATCTCCAACAAGTGTCACCAGTTACCTGATACCTTTTCTGAGCAGGGGTGATGAAGAAGTTTTTAACCTTTAAAAATATGAGATATCAATTTCCCCTATATGGCACTACTCCCTAGGTTTTTAGGCGATTGCTTAAGATTTTACTCTTTATTAAAAATATATAAGGATGACTTATACATGCGTATTCAAGGCTTGCAGAAGCCTTATGTATTCTGTTTCAGCTTCAGCTCATGCTTTTTTTTTTAAACTGTGATGTGGTTTCCTTTACTTTGACTTCTTTTTCTCAGATGTAATTTCAAATGCTATCCAGAATATCCTTCCCCTCCCCTCTCCCCTACACCCCACCCCTTTAGAGTCTTTTTTTTTTTAGCAGATAACAGTGTATGCTTATCATTATGAGCTGGAATCCTTAACTTTTCCTTCCTTTCCTCCTCCTAAAGCTTTATCTAAAGTCTACTACTCATTTTCTTTAGCTTTAATCACTGGCTCCTCATAGCTCTACTGCAAGTTATCCTCATGGACTTGATAAAAATACTGTGCATTCAGTTTTTTGGCTCGTCTTTGCAGCCTATTGGTCCAAGGTATAGGTTGGTACTTCATAGAAAAGCTCAGCATCATTCACTTAATACTACATGATGTTGTAAAATATGTTTGTTGCTATAAAACAAATTAATTACACTTACAAAATGAGCACTTAAATCACACACTGGATCTTGGTGAATGGAATACTCAAGTTGAATACGTTAATTGACACACATTGTGTAACTTCTTGAGAAAAGATTTCTCAATCGTCAGTGGAAATCGAAATTGTCAAACCTTTGAGGACTGCATTTGAAAACACACCAAAAGTCAAAGTTAAATGAATGAAATCACAGGCTGATACAACTTGTGTCATAACATGTGGCTCACTAGTGTATGTTACCTGCATACACTCCCAACAACGCCCTGATAAGATGGCAGCTGGTGTCCTTGGGGTTCTCCTCCTGCTATAGCTGGAAAAGGCCATTAGTGAACACTGTGGAGCTATTTGGTGTCTTTGGATGAACTGATATATAATTTTCCAGAGGTTCCCAATTGGATTCAGGTTTTGGGAAAGTGAGAGCCAGTCAGTGGTATCAGTGCCTTCATCAACCAGGAACCTGTAAACTCTGGCCACAGTTGGCTGGAAAGTGTCTTGAATTAGGAGAACCCAGGACTCACTGGCCTGAAGGTGAATCTGAGGTTTTCATCCCCATACCTAACAGCTGTCAGGGTACTAGTGACTAATACATGACCCTCCAAGGTTATGCTTACCTTGATCAGTCAAGTTAAATGATATTGCAGGTAGCATAACGATTCGCACGCTATCTCCAGACTCTTTCACATCTGTCACATGTGCTCAGTGTGAGCCCGCTGTCATCTGTGAATAGAACAGGGTGCTAATGGCAGACCTGCCAGTTCTGGTGTTCTCTGGCAAATGCCAATCAAGCTGAATGACACTAGTTTGAGCACAGGCCTCATTACAGGAAGTCAGGCCCTCATGTCATGCTCAAAGACTCTGATTCTCATAGTTTGGTCAGAAACATGCAGGAGTAGCCCACTGGAGGTCTTTTTGTGGTATTCTGGCGGTGCTTGTTCTGTTCCTCCTTGCACAGAGGAGCAGATCCTGGTGTTGTGCTGATGATGGTTCCACGGTTCCATGACCTAGGATCTTCTTCACATTTTTGAGACTGTTCTGTGAGACAGGGCAAATGTCCTGCAATGGCATGTATTAATGTGTCATCCTCGAGTAACTGGACTTCTTGTGCAACCCAGGCTGCCGGAACCATTTCAGAACACTAACAAAAAGCAAAGAGAAGAAAGAGATAAATCACCTAATAAGGATAAAGAGAGAGTTATAGTTTGTTGTTACCAAGTACAAAGTCATTCCCTTTTTGGAGGTTGTGCTGTTGTTGCGTCTTAAGTGCCTCTGCTGTTGCCACTAGACTTCTCCGCTGGTTTATAACAACATATAATAGCAAACACCTAGATTACACCAGTATAGTCCCCAGAGAATGATTCCTAACATTCCTGGTCATTATTTAACCCTTTCTCTCCCGTAAACCTATACACAATAGAAATTCGTGGTCTTCAGAGTATAACTCATTTACTTAATATTTTGCACAACCTTCTGATGGAGAGTGTAGCACCTTGCCAAGAGGATACTCATAAAGTAAGTATGCAATAAAATCTGCTAATCAAGTTTGTTCTCCTGATGGAAAATGTTTTCAATTTAATGATGTTATGTCCTTTCATCATGTGCTACCCTGAGGGCAAACCTTTATGATTTTAACCCCTTTATTGCATTTTTAAAATTCTGTCCTGTTTTTTTGTATTGAAGTGTTTAATGAGTTGCTTTCAGGTCATCACAGTTTTAGCCTTGATATGGTTTATTTCCTATTCCCATCCTCCTTTGTCATTTTCAGCAATAATACATTGAGTTGTCATGAGAAATATATTTCACACAATGTTGACTTTCCGCTGAAATGACACAATTGACAAATAAAAACCAAGCATGGATTTAAGAAGCTGTTTTCTTGGCATTGATGGCCAGAGTTACACAACTCATCCTGGGTTAAATTCCCTTGACTGGATCTGCCCTTGGCCTTGATCAACACCAATGTGGAAAGGACTGCATGACTAGCATAAAGTGTTCATGTGTGCTCTCTCATTAGCAGTCACTCACAGCCTGCCTGTTGTGTGCCGCCTTCTTTGGCTCCCTGGGCTCATCTTTCCTTTATGGCTACAACCTCTCTGTGGTCAACGCTCCTGCTCTGGTGAGTCAAACAGTTGTTCTCAGCCTTTGTGCAGGGAACCACAGCTGATTCTGTATGTTTTCTTTGTGCGGTAATTCAACTGTTAGTACTCATCCATAAATATTGAATGGCAATGCTAAAACCAGGTTTTAATAAAGGTACGATTGACTGAACAGTAATTTAGGCTCTGTAGATACCAACAAGGTGATTCCCAGAGAGCTATTAGTTGAAAACTTGCCATAACTCATCATGGTGTGCTGTGTGTCTTTGAAAGATTTCAATCCCCAATTACAGTATATCAGACTTATAAACACTGTTGTAGTCAGGCTCATCCCCAGTACAGTGATCATTTACAGGTATTATACCGATGCATAATACCTTTAGGTATACTTTTAATATATAGGTATTATTTCCCATGTGATTGCAGGACACTCCCGGAGGAGTGTCCTGCCAGATTAATGGTTTCACAGTTTGTTTGGGCAGCTGAGAACTGGGGAGCCTCAACCTCCAGACCAAATACATATACTTATATTAAATATACTGTAGATTACATTTTAGAGTACTGTGGAAAAGTCATGGCTCACTCTTCATTTCTTTATATTTTGCTTCCAATGAGACAAGCTTCGTAAATTGCTCTTGTGAAGTAGTTCTTCATGCTTTCTGGAGGTCTTTCAAAGTTTTCTTTAGACATTGACAGCTTTTTAAATAATTTTCAGTCAAGTCCTTATACCTGACCATTTTCAGAGTAATTTTTTTTTTCCCTTTGTTTGTTTGTTAAGCCACTGAACACTGATGTATTTGAATCATTCAAACCTTAAAAAGCACCTAACTCAAGTTGTGTCTGCACATAATAAACAACGAAGCAAAGAACCAATTTTAAATTATATCTTTTATGGAACTAGCAGCCTGTTACAAAACCTCATAATTTGTTCCCATTTCTTTTGTTGAATCTACAGAATATGTCAAGAATGACAAAGATTGACAGGCACAAAATAATATTTTTACACCAACAAGGTGATTCCAAAGAGCTATTAGCTGAAAACTTGGCATAACTCTCCATGGTGTGCTGTTTGTCTTTGAAAGATTTCAATAAACTGGACAAGTGGAGGAGAAAATAAAGTGGCAGACCTAAACTATCTGCAGCAGATGAACAGGATGTAAAAGTCATATCCTTAAGAAACGGGACAAGAACTCCAACAAACACCTGACATGTGACCTGAGAGGCCTGATGAAGCCTCATCAAAACGGTCTCAGTGCAAGGGTGGCTGTCAAGAAGCCGTTCTTAAGGAACAAAAACAGGGAAATGAGAGGTTGCTTTTGCAAAGTAATGTGTATCCAAAAATACAACATGTGCAGCCAATGTTCTTGTAAGTTTACATTAAATGATTACAGAAAGCTCTTTTTATATTATATTCTCTGATTAAATTTAATTCAGTAACCCAGAACTTCGTTAGTACTAAGGACTCTCAACAAAGGAGTCAAAAGAAATCATCTGATATATGTAATTGAAATTGCTTACTTATGTCCATATCTTCTTTGAGTGGCGAAACATAAATTGCATTTTTGAGTTGCTTTTATGTACAAGTTCAATTATGTGGTGCCACTTGGATGGGAAAAGTTTTTTAGAGGTCATGCTTTCCATGACCCGTTTGTTTGTTCAGAGGTAATTAGATGTCTCACAGGTTATATAATTAGTCTTGAAGCCCAACGACCTTCAGCTCTGCAGTTACACCTACACTAACAACTAGTACTGCAGAAAACACAAAAACTGATGAAAAGGAAGAGTGATGAAATGGCAGGACTTGGCGGAGCTGACCTCAAGGTCTAATTGGCAGTAGTAGTCTATTGGAACAGTACTCGTATTCTGTGCTTTATAATATTTATATTGAAAAAAAGGAGAGACACAGTGACAAAAAAAATGCAAGTGCCAAAAGAAAAAAAAAGTGCAAAAATGCCCTCTATTAACATTTAACCCCCTGGTCAGGAACACAGAGAACCAAGGACAACTAGGACTGCTGTGCTAATCTGTCCTCAGTAACAAAACGTTTCCCAGATGCCCTTATTAAGTGTCCCTTTTCTTTTGCACTGACTTTCTTTTCATCCTTTGTGAAATAGCCAAAACATGTGCTCATGCATCTGCAAAAGACATCCATATCTATGGAGGTCCTGAGGTGGAAAACACAGTGAAAAACACCAAAAATGTACAGTCTTCTGTGACAGGCTAAAAGTGCCAAATTGAAATAAACACATCATTAAAGAATGTGCCATCATTACTGAGTACATAGTTAATTATATGTATCATTGTAAATACTTGTCATAAAAAGGCAGTAAAACATGAAATGGCTGAGGCTGAGCTGATGTCATCAAGTTTGCTGCTGGTTCACTGTGAGCTGTGTCCTGTCATCCTCACATCTCATGTTGCTTATTGAACACAAAACAAAAAGGTCAGATGTTAAAATGATTTTATTTTATTGTAGTACAATTCCCAAGCTTAGATTAAGGAGCTTTAGTTTAGAAAGCTGATTAAAAACTGAGTTCAGTCTACTTTATATTTTAAATTAAGCATAATATTAGGTTTTACAGTGTACTTTCTGACAGTTCAGTGTAATTTCGCGTTTTGATACTGCTCTTAACAGTGCCCATATTTTAAAATAAATTTGAAAATTGAAGATTGACCTTATAAGGGAATATTTTAACAGAACAGATTCATATGATTTATTTCTCAGTATGCCTTCAGTACATTATGGCATTAAAATATTCATTTGAGTCCTCCAAACAAGCTTGAAAACAATATATAGGGGGTGGTAGTTGTACGCTTACCAAGAGCCTGCATGCATATCTATCTATCTATCGATCGATAGATAGATCGATAGATAGATAGATCGATAGATCGATCGATAGATCTCACTCACCTGGATCACCTGTTAAGAAACAAAAAGGAGAGAACAAGCAAAAAAAAAAAGAGCAATATAATAAACAACATCATCGTGATAATCTGTGTATATAACAGTAAATACTAAATATTGAATATTATTGTGCAGCACGTAAGATCGACAGCGCACAGTGTGCTTTGAGGTAACAGCCAAGAAGGGTGTAGTTTGTGTCTGTGAGCACCTGTGTGAACACCTGTGAGCATGAGTGCGCTTGTATTCAAAAGGTTCCTTCATGTAACGATCTGCTAGAGGGTGTGGGGAGCCACAGCCCCGTCCCCCAGGGCATGAAGCAGGTATGGAGGAGATCCAGGCTCCAGACATCCAGAGACCCCCAGAGCGCAAGAATCCAAGGAAGACCAACGGAGGGGCAACCGTGCCACCCTCCCGGAAAGAGCTGAGGAGAGCCCCAGACGAGGGGTCATCCAGCAGCCACGGAGCAGAAGCCAGAGGGGGTTGCAGTGACGTGCCCGTGAGCTCCGCCAGCAGCCAGCTGTGCCAGAGTGGACCGAGCCCCAGGCCCATAGTCCGAGGGCACCCCACCCCCCGAAAGGGCCCGACCAAGCCAAAGGCGCCAGGCCCCGACAAGCAGTCGCCGGGAGTGAGCCGGTGCATACCTGAGCGCCCAGCCCCGGACACCAAGAACCACCAACGCACCAA